>CAHIKZ030005477.1:3067500-3372500 GCA_903632075.3 Acanthosepion pharaonis
AATTAATTACTAACCACTGTTTCTTTTATTTCAATAACATTTTCTACAAACAAAAATTTGGTTTACCCATAGGGTCACCTATCAGTGATGTTTTCGCTTGCGTCTTTCTGGAATTCTTAGAATTCACCTCATTTAAACATATCATACCTAACACCATTACTTACCTGAGATACATAGATGACATCCTCTTATTTTATCCCCAAGATACAAACAAACCTATTGAATATAATAAAAAAACTCAATAATGTTAAACCCACCACCAAATTCATACACAGACTTGAAACAAACAACTCTCTAAACAAACAAAAATGACCTAATCAATTTCTATTCCCACCATAACCAGGGAATAAAATCTGGACTAATGATGGGATTTTACCCCAGAGCCCTTAGGATACGCAGCCCTGAATTCCAAAATGAAGAAGAGAAATATATTAAGAAAACATTCAAACTGCTCCACTACCCACACCATTTCATCCACAATGCTTAAAATGACCCCACAAAATCCATACAGCCAAAAAAACAAATATTCCCCAAAATTACACAAAATTCATAATTTGCCCTTTCGACTAAACTCACAAATGAATTAGCCATCCCAAACACTAGGATTGTTATCACCACCTCCAAGACATTTAGGGATATAATCAGGAAGAAAAATAAACCAAACACCATTTCAAATGCTGGAATTTATCAGATAAAGTGTCTACAGTGCAAAAACATTTCCATGGGGGAGATATCACATGATCTAATACCTCAGATCTACAAACACAAGAGAGACTTGTTTAGACAGACATTCTAACTCTCTCATCTTACATCAAAATGACGTAGAACATAACATTGATTTCTCTAATGTAAGCCTAATTAAAAAAGAGCATAAACCTTTAAGGAGAAAATGCTTTGAAAATATATTTATAGCATTAATACTATAAACACTCACTTAAAACATTACAGCATATCACCATCTTTCTACAGATCCATTATTCATTAATCTAACTTATCTCTATCTAATACATAAAACAATGAAGATATACAAATCTTTTTAAAAAAATATATGCATGAAAAATGCTTTAATGATGAATCCAACCAAAACATGATTATTACAATATCTTGATGCATCTTACCGACCAGCACAGAGGTGATGACCAGAGACATTCCCTACACACATATACACGAATATAAAAATCCAACCAAATACAAAATTATTGCAACAATTTGCTACATTTCACCGAAATACACACAGGTGACCTCCAGATACAATCCATACACACACACACGAATTAATGCTACTGTCCAACATACACCTAGACAAACAAGTATTTCTTTACATACACACTCTTACACTATCATACACTTTAACATCCAAAATGTTCCTCACAGATATTTATATACTCCCTATTGCATTTAATACACGTGAAACATATCTGACCAATGAGAAATAAACAAAAATAATAACATACCAGTACTCTGTATATTTGCTTTTTTCATTTCTATCTCAATCTCTGACGAAGTTTTAATAAATGGACTTTTGTTTTTGTTTTGGTGAGAGGAATCCATCCCCAAACTTTGTAAAAGTACTTTTTTTATATATATATATATATGTATATATCTATATATATATATATATATATATATAGTTTTAAGGTTTATGGGATAAAGTGCTCAATATCAGAGATAGAGCATATGTAAATATAAAGTCAACATTGAAGTCAACACTCAGATGCGACAGGCTGTTTCGTGTAAAATGCAATCGTTAGGGCCGGCCTGACGATTGCATCTAACACGAAAAAAAACAGCCTGTCGCATCTGAGTGTTGACTTCAATGTTCACTTTTATATCTATATATATACATATATATAATGTAAACGTGGTCTTATCTATCTCTATTCTCCATATATATATATATATATATATATATATATATATATATATATATATATATATATGTGTGTGTGTGTGTGTGTGTGTGTCATTTACATAGGTATGTAAATATCCTTATGAAAATATGTGTGAATATGTTCATACATACATGAACACACATGCATATATATATATATATATATATATATATATATATATATATATATATATATAGAAAAAGTTTCAAATTAAAAAAATAATAATGTTTTATATATATATTATATAAAAAGACTACTTAACTTTTAAATATCAATTTTTGCCAACTTCAAAGTTTCTTGATAAAATTTCTGGTCTTCAGGAGGTTCTGGTTTTAAATGATATTTCCAATTTTTCCATTTTTTTATTTGTTCCACGTCTTTTTCAATCAGTTTTTTACTCTGTTTTGTACACATGTATATTCATGAATTTAACATTCTTTTGCATGGGCATGTTCATCAAATTTTGCTTTTTGTTTACATCTTCATTTTTTCAGCTGTAGATTTTTCTTCCAGTTGTTATTTATTTTCTTAAATTAAATTTTTCTTCGAAATTAAATTTTATTTTTTTTATGGTCTATATAGAAGTTGTTATGTTATGTTATATTATCAATTAAACTGTAATATTTTTTAATTTGTATTATTGATTAAATTATAATATTTTATGTTGTATTTGTTTTACTAATTAATATTTTAATTGATTTATTATGTTATATTATTACAAAGTAAATATTTGTTAATATGTCACCATCAACCAAATATTTCATTTGTCTTATTTAATGATTTAATTTGATTATTAAAAGTTAATATTGATAATTTTTCTTCTGAACACAGTCTACAATTCCTACTGGTTATTATATGGGGGTACTTTTTTATAATTCCCCATTTAACTATAGTAGGCATATTATTTTCTTTTTGTCTCCATATATATTTTGATAATGTTGTGCTATTTGTGTATCTATCTATCTATCTCTCTCTATATATATATAAAAGTGAACATTGAAGTCAACACTCAGAGGTGACAAGCTGTTTCATGCTAGAAAAAAAAAACAGTCTGTCGCCTCTGAGTTTTGACTTCAATGTTCACTTTTATATTTATATTTGCATACGCTCTGTCTCTGATATTGAGAACTTTATCCCATAAATATAGCACACCTTAAAACTATGTTCATTTATATATATATATATATATATATATATATATATATATATATATATATCTTGAAATCTTGAAAATCAAAAAATGTCTTGAAATCTTGAAAATCAAATATGATACCTTTATTAATACAACCAAACTATATTTCCTTTCATAATATTTATAATGTTTTGTATCAGTCTGGAAAGGCATGAACCCATTTCTCCCTCTATGTATAAGTTAAATAATAGAATATACTGTACTCACTAGCCTTAAGTGTTAACAAATCTAAGAGAATATCTGAATTTAAAAAAGTGGAGAAAACAGTAGGACACCACTTCACTTCTTTCTCAATGGCAATTTACAGATAATAAATTAAAAAAAATGAATTTATGGGTAGACATGATTGCCTATGTGCTGATGAGACAAAGCATTTCAAAAAAATTCAATTAAAAATCATGAAAAATTCTAAATGTAATGAAACAAGCAGAAATGAACATTTTGGGATATCTTATTTCAATAAGTTTTTTTCTATTTATTTTATTAGAGATTCATCTTAGTTGAAAGCAAATATAACAAAGTGATATATATATATAAAAAAATAAAGTAAATGTAAAAAAAAACAACTTTTTTATAAAGCCATTTCCTTGTTAAGTTGAAAAGTAGCGCTACTATTCACAGCAGATAATCAAAAGCTGACTAGACAATATATCCAAAGCTAGTATAACGGGATTCCAAACATTTAATTGAACGAGTGAAGGTCATAAGATTGTCGCTGGAGAGTGAAATTAAGATGTGTGAATCAGTGGCACAATCAGTTAATCTTATTTAAATTAGCTGTTTATACAACCATGATATCACAGGTCTTCTTTTTTCTATGTGCCATGTCCCTTCAGGACGTGAGCAATCATGGCTCTCCACAACCTCCTGTTTTTTGTAGCTCTTAGTAAGGTTTGTCTTTTTACTATCTCTTCTAATTCCCATTCTGCCAACTATTTACACAAATTCCTTAGGTTGGTTATTCACTGTTTTCCTCTTTCCCTCTTGCCTTTTATATGCCCTGTAAGTGTCATATTCTCCAAGCCCTCTTTCCTCATTATGTGCTCTAAAAGTTTCAATTGTCTCTTTCTGATTCTAAGTATAAGCATCCATTTTATTTCCACTTTTGCTAAAACTCACATTCACATCTTCAGTTCATGGAATTCTCAGTATCCTTCTGTAGAATCACATTTCTGTTGCCTCAAGTCTCATCTTCATTTATGAGGAGATTGTCCAGCATTCCCTTGCAACATAGGAAAACCAATATTACATAACAGTTCAGTACTCTTTTCTTTGTTTCTAATGAAATTTTCCTGTTTCTTAATACTTTGCTTAGCTTCTGGAAAGCATCTTTCACTATTCCAAAAGTACCTTCAGATTTCAGTGTTGCATTTTCTGTCCTCTCTTAAAACACTTCCTAGATATTTACATTTTTGTACTTGTTTGATTTTGGTGACTCCAATTTATAGTTTGCATCTTTGGCTGTTCCTTTTATTGACAACCATACCTTCTATGCTTTACAAAACAAATCTTTCAGAATTTTCATCAAGGCTCTAGACTAAGTGCTTTCAGTATCATCATGGAACACTCTGGAAAAACAAATTTAAACGTCCTGAAAAAATTTAAAACCATCTCAATGAAAATGTTTTTTAACATTGTTATCATTAATAGTTGTTAATCACAAAATAAAAACTGCATTAAAATGTTCAGTAAATAAATTAAAATATTAAAGTTTTAAAATTGATTAAATATAAAAACAAATTAGTTAAATTTTACTGTATTTTTAATAAAATTAACAACTTTATTTTCATTTAAACATTTTGGTAAAACCGGCTTGAATAATTTTAAATAAGCTTGAATAATTTAATTTAGTTTAATTTGGGTGTCCCAAAAAATATATACACCCTTTAGTTTATATGTTTTAAAGTGTGTATACATTTTTTGGGACACCCTGTATATATGTACATACATTGATAATGATTTTACTCTAGGAATGCACTGAAAACAATTTCACTGTAAAATTACATTGCAAATAATTTACTATAAGAAATGTATTGTCACGGGTTAGAAATTTTAGCATGCATTTGTAACTGATTTGTAAATAATATATCAATAGTAACACCATTATTACTACCAATTTAAATGTTGAATACTACGTCTAAAATTTGCTTCCTGGTTTATTGCATTTCTTTATTGTTCTTACTTTTCAGAAAAACCAGCAAAGTTTTGATGTTCCAAGTGGAGCTGATGTCAAAACCAATATCTATGTGAGTAGTAACCCGAAACTTGCCATACAGAATTACTATGAGAATCGTTGCAATGTGATTGGTCAAGAAAACCATGGATTTGAAGGAGACTCTCAAAAAGACATTAGCAGGGATCTTACTGTCACAAATGTAATCCCTCCTCCTGGAAATGAAGATATGTCCAGAAATGGATGTTTTAAGACTAAGTATTTAAAATATTTAATTGTGGTTCTCATGGGAGTGCTACTTACCACAGCCACTGCTCTCTCAGTAATATTTGTACGTGATGGTAAGTCTTTTTTTTTCTTTCTTCTTTCTAATCTTTGAAGACTCAGGGTGGCACAATGGTTATAAGCATGAAAAATAGAACTGGCAAATTGAGAGGAAATTACAGCTAAGACTGTCTGTTTACTTTGCACTAATAACTTTAAGAAAGATATAAAACCACTTTTCCATGATCTCTGTCCCACCTGTAGATATTTTGGCAATAGTCTTGTCACTGATATGTCACAACAGTCAATGGAGAATATTGTTTTGTCAGGTCAAGGATTCTTTGATGCTTTTACGGATATCATGTAACACAGTAACGATAATGATTAAATAAGCTGTTTCTATACAGAAAACTATCAGCATTCATTAACTAAACTGTTAGTCACACATTATGAAATGGACAAAGTCCGACAATTATTTATAAGACATTTTTTATGTTTATACATTCTTTTTATAGATACAAATATTTAAGTAAATGCTCTGTTTATAATAAACAGTATTAAACAACATTTACCGGCCTGAATGTCCAAGAAATTTTCATAGAAAATATTCGTCCTCCGACAGGAATCAAACCTGTATCCTATACTGAACCATCATATAGCCTGATGTGCCTTTATTTGACCTTGCTAACCGAACGCTCTTCTGTGGTCAAATCAGTTAAATTTACAATCTTTCCTATGAGAAACATTGGGAATGGAATGCTATGATTATTTAGGAGATCATGGTGCATCAGAACCACATTTTTTTCCAAAACAATTTTAATATTTTTGATTTTTTTGTCTTTTATTTCATTTTCATTTTGGAATTTTTACTTTTGATTTTTGGGTTCATACCATACATTCATGTGAGACTCTTGGTTGTAAAATGAACTCAGGTGCCAAAAGACACACTAGTATTTTGTGGGTAATAAATGCTACCTATGATATACTTGCCTCATATATGAAACAACATTAAAACAAAGTCGCTTGTACCAAAATTAATCATGATATAGTGTTAGGACCCTGGGACAACAAGGGAAATGATGCTTGGGAGCTAACATGCTAAAACAGTTTTTCAGGAAATTAGATTTCTCAACTTCATGGTTATGACTCTAGTATTGATAGAAGTTTCCTTCCAAGCCTTTTGTTTTTGGTTGTGTGGAAAGTTAAATTTTAATTATATCATTATATTCCCTTTTAGTTACATGTACTGTCCACTTTAGTTGTCACTGCCTTTGATGCAATTTTATAATTTGTTAAAGCCCTTTGTAATTCAGTAGTGCCAATATATAGGGTCTGATGAAGGCCTTCCTTAAAACCTCAAAGATTCATTTTCTTGAAGCTATTTTTAATGATTGATCTATGAAAACAATTGCATATTGCTGATAGTTTAGGCCTGTGTTTCTCAACCTTTTTAAGCAACATAGGAACAAATGAAAATGTCATGGCACACTTAGCAAAAGTTTTAAAGGGTATACATTTAGATGTTATGATATAAAACCATAGATTTTTAAAAAAATACAGACACAAATATGAATTTACTTTATTTCAATGTTGCTATTCAACTATTTGTGCAGCTTATTTAGTGTAAAACTTGTGCTTTGTGTTTTTTCGCAATTTCTTCAATGTTTGGTCGAATGTGCGATAAACAGACTCTCATTTCTTCTTCCATTGTTTCTAGTCTTACTCGCTTCTTATTTTTGATGTTATTTAGGGTTAAGGAGCCTAATTCACATAAATAAGAAGTAAATAAAACTGCTAAAGTCTTTTTAGCTAATGTGGGATATTCCTTTTGTATTGAAATCCAAAATGTATCAATGGGTACCGTTGAATGTTTTATTTTGGGCCCTCAATCACGAGAAATGGTAGCTAATTCTTCTTCACACTAGAACAGGGTTTTTATAGAATATTTTGTGTAGAGTGCTTGATTCCAGGAAGTGTTGTTTAAGAGTTTGAAAAATATTTTGCCTTATATTTTGTTTTTATGTTTTTTGCTGTATGGTGGGTTGAACCATATGATATTTATCTTCCTGTTGGCCATTTTTGTGCTCTGTGTGAGTATGAGCACTCTACGCAAAATATTCAATAAAAACACTGTAAAAATCAGCTACAGTTGCACCTAGAATATGGCACAAATAATAAAAAAGCACAACAGGAAAACTATCAACAAATCATCCGAACAAATTAAACCCACATGTAATTGTAGAATAAAGAAGGAATGTCCCTTAAATGGTAATTGCTTACAAAACAACATAATATACCAAGCCACAGTAAAATCACCAGAGCCCTCAATCACTAGAAATGGTGGTCAATTCTTCTTCTTCACACAACTGAAGTCCAATATTAGATAGAACATCTATGAAGGGATTTCTAATCTATTCATACCTTTCTGTGCTCACTCCACACAAACACACACATATATATGTATGCTGTGACAATATTTCACAGTACACTTAAGAGGATCACTAGTGTGTTGGCTCACAGTGATTGAGAATCACTGATTTAGACATTTCCTAACAAGTTTGATGCGATGCATGATATGTAGGAAAGATAACAGTTAAGGAGTTTAAGATTGTAGTGATTGGGGAAGCATTCTCTTAGGAGTCAGTTCCACAAAGTAGTAGTTCTTGGGAAGAATTTATCTGAATGGAACTTCCTCCTTACCAATGGAATACAAAGGACATCGAGATGAATTGTTTCAATCTACATGGTATGATGGGTCTTAGCTGTGAATGTCTGAACTGGTGAAACTAAGGGATGTAGCTCATCAGAACCTTTGCCACAGAAATAGTGATAGAGTAGCAAGAGACTTGCAATGTTTTTGTCTACAGGATAAGGGCTATAGAATGGAAAATAATTCATCACCCACAAGGCTGTGAAGACATTTCTGAACTCCATCAAGACTGGAAAGCAAGAACTGGGAAGCTCTAGCCCAGATATGGCAGCAGTACTCCATTTTTAGTCTAATCTGATTCTTATAATGATTGTTTTTTATGGCTTATCAACACTTTGTGGATTATTTAAAGCCAAAACATATTTTGCATTTTAAGAATAATTCATTTTTTTTTTTTTTGCTGCAAGTGAATATTGCATTAGCAGTTTTTTTTAATAACAATGATTTTTTCTAGATACAACTCCTGCTATTTAACCCATAGCTGGGGGGAGCTGGATTCATACCTTTGCCAAGGGTATTTGCACATAATGTTTTTTTTTTGCTGCAAGTGAATATTGCATTATCAGTTTTTTTAAATAACAATGATTTTCCAAATACAAATCCCACTATTTTAAGACATAGTTGTATTTTTTGAAATATCTGTTATCTTATTTTTGACATAGGTTGATAACATTTATAACAGCTGATGTTGGTCACAGGGGTATTTATGGGAAAGTGGTTTGCCCAAGCACTTACTCACATACTTTTTTATTCCTCAACTATTTTCATATGTGTGACTAGACCAATTTTTTCAAGATATTTGCCAGTTGGTCAGAATACAAAAAAAAAGTGGATTCATGACTTACAACATTTAGTGCTATTTCCATTTTCTTTTCACTGATAACCATTATGCCATCTCTTACCTTTCTGCTCTAACACTTATTATTTTTCTGAAATATTTTAAATATTTGGATATCTGATGTTGGAAACTTGAAAATTTAGTTAAATTGTACTTTCAAAATACTTCCATTTGTTTAATTTTCATGATTTAGTTTCAGGGACATTCTTTTTAGTTCTAGGAAATTTCTTTGGACTAAACCACTCATCTTCAAGACCTTGGTCCATTAGACCAGGGGTCACCAAACTACAGCCCACAGGCCAGATCTGACCCCTGATGTCAGATCATCTGGTCTGCCACTTCAATGTGTGACAAATGAGCTAAAATATAATTATTTATATGGAATTATCAATAGATTATAGTTAAAATTACTATGTAGGAAAAATTAAAATAAATGTAAAATACCAAAATTTGGCCAATCTGATTTTTGCATCTGACAGTAATAAAAGTTTTAGGAAAATCAGTGAAATAAAAAATTTGGCAACTTTTGAAACTTTTGATATCTGACCGCTTTTTGTGTAAATACCTGCAATGAAGTTTCTAAGAAAAGCGATTACAAGCCTGCTGCAGCAATTAGGTTTTAACTTGCATTGCCATGTTTAAACCGGTTAAAGAATGCCGTATATAAATAGGACTGACTTCAGCAAATTATGTCATATATTTTACCCGAAATCATTATAAAATCTAAAGTATGTAAAGTCAGCACATGTAATGAGGTTGACTGATGAACATTTGAAAGCATTTCTCTTAGTTGGATGCAGCAATGCCAAAACAAATATTAATTATATCTTAAAAGGTAAACACCAGTTTCACAAGTCTTACTAACCTTTTGTGCTGCTTAGTTAGTGAGATTCAGATACGTGCACACTTGGTGTGATATAACTATTTTATTGTTATTGTCACCTTCTTAGATAACATTTTAGTAAATAAGTATGTTTGTTGTCTTTATTTTTGGGGCATTCAGTGTATTGTATTAAACAAAATGGTTATCCGGCCCACACTCGTCATTCTCTCACTTATCTGGTCCTCTGTGAAAAAAAGGTTTGGTGACCACTGCATTAGACAATAGTTGCAGATAATGACAATTCCTAGAAATCTTTTCAGAAACATCTCAACTATCAGCCGTATACAACTGCTTTCTCAAATTGATAATTTAAAATGTCTTCAAGCAAATGAATCCTGTAGATCATAAAGAAAACAATCTGTCATCAGATCTCATAGACGGATGCTATATGTTCACAAATAAAAAAGATTTTTACTAAATAACAAAAATCACATCACTTTAAAACTTCCAACAGAAGCAACATCTAAACTGGGTAACACATGTAACTAAATGGGAAAATAATAATATAATGAAAATGTCAGCCTTCCACACTACCTTAAACAAAAGTTTAGAAAAGAAACTCCTATCAATAGTAGAAAGCTCTATAATATTTAGGGGACTTGAGAAGCCTATTTTTCTCAAATTCTTTTAAGAGAAATATTTTATAAATTTCAACCAACATTAATGCTAACTCTTTTGTCAATTAATGCTAAATGTTTCTTTTATGGAAACAGCAAAGCTCATCATCAATGTTAGCATTGCAAATGATTTTACTGTAAAAATACATTGCAAATGACTTTAATATAGAAACACATCACAAATGTTTTTACTATAAAGTTGCATTGGAAATGATTTTACTATAAAAATAGATTACAAATGATTTTACAATAAAAATGACATTACAGGTTATTTTACTATAAAAATGCATTGCAAGTGATTTTACTATAAAAATGGATTGAAACTGATTTTACTATGAAAATGCATTGAAACTGATTTTATTATAAAAATGCATTGGAAATGATTTTAATATAAAAATGAATTGGAAATTATTTTAATATAAAAATACTTTGCAAATTATTTTACTATAAAAATGCATTGCAAATAATTTTATTATAAAAATACTTGGCAAATTATTTTACTATAAAAATGCATTGCAAACAATTTTATTATAAAAATACTTGGCAAATTATTTTACTATAAAAATGCATTGCAAGTGATTTTACTATAAAAATGCATTGAAACTGATTTTACTATAAAAGTGCATTGCAAAAGGTTTTACTATAAAAATGCATTGGGCATTATTTTAATATAAAAATGTATTGGTAATTACTTTAACATAAAATTACTTCTTGAACAACTGTTTTAAGAAAATAATAAAATTTATCAGTGTGTAATAAACAGGGTCCAAATATACAGGAAAAATTAGACCTCAGTCAAGGAACATAGTGCAAAGAAAGTGCTTAACAATACTGGGTCTATAGAGTTCTGTACTAGAGCATATATATATATATGACTGACTCCATCAAGAAACACATTATTATTCTTATTATTCTGAAGGAATTCCTTCTTGAAATGAAACATATCACAAAGAAATTTTCCATTTTCTCATTTGTTTACCCACCTTAGTCTGATATAAAAATTTGTATATAATCTGTTCCATATATATATGTATGTGTATATATAAATATATATATATATATATATATATGTATATAATTGACACTCCCACCCCACCTTCCATCAATGGTTGCCTCAAACCTTTTCTCTTTCCCTTTTCTTCATCACCGTTACTACCCATTGAGTAATGACCCAACACTTTCAACATTAAGGCATATGACCATTTTGGAATGGACACCCATTCAAAGTGGTTTGATGGTTGGCATTTGCCGCCAAAGGTCACATGGCTTATCGGATGCCCGCCAATATTTATCCACATGCGAGAGACAATCTGCAGGCATCAAGTCAGGAAGACACATTTTCTGTCTCTCCCTCTTCACCAAACGGCTCAAACACCTAGACTTTAGTAGTAGACCTTTTACAGTCAACTTCTTTGCCTGAATCTAACTTTCATCATCCTTGACTCAATCCTAGCCCAACCTTTCCGACTTTCCTACATAATACAAGATTCTCTTCCAAAAAAGCAAAATCAATAAGCATTCGTCATGAACTCTTCCAGAATCTCCACCTGTCAACTATAAGTGACAGCGAAAGTCAAACTTCTGCGTATTTACAATTACATCCATTCTCTACCATTACTAACCTTGTCAAGAACCACTGATATCCTAAAGATGTATCAACTATGCTTGTACATGGGAGTCTGGTCATATGACACAGACCATAAAAAAAAAAAACTCACTAGGCAACCAGGCCTCAATATATATATATATATAACAATATATATATATATATATATATATATATATATTTGGTTGGATTGATCTGAGTTTGTATAAATGGAAAATGATTAAAATAATTGTTGGAATTAATCCATTTCATAATATGTTGTCATTGTTTATGTTAAGATATATTTTGCAAGCAGATATGATCAATTGAGAAAAATCATCAAGGGTGTGTGTTTATAAACAGAAATTCAGACTTTGTTAACCAGATGCTTCTTTGTAGCTGAATTGTTGATAGCACATCAGATCAAATGATAGTTTCTGTTAAGGGTTACAGGTTTTATTCCTGTCGGAGAAGCCCATATTTTCTACAAAATTTCTCAAAGATCCAAGCCAGTAAATGTAATTAATACTGCTTAATAAAAAAAAAACAGAGCATTTACTTAAATAAATTATATCTGTAAGAATAATGTATAAATGGAAAATATATTTAAAAAAAATATATACACATATATATATATATATATATATATATATATATATATATATATATATATAGTTTATGCAAAACTAGGTAATCCGTATGGGTAGACCCAAGGAGGATGATATCCAGAGAGCTCAATGTAAATTCAGAGCAAATATGTTTGAATAAAAACAGATCACTTTAAGGTTCCATGTAATAAGTTATTTCACCACAACCCTTTTAAAGGGCTCTGGATCATCAGACTTTACTTCCAAAGGTTGAAATGAAAAATGAAAAGAAACTTACACATTTTTGATGGACTGCACCAAGCATATGTAAAATTAACGAAGTGAGGAAGTGAGGTGGGAGAGAAGATATGAGTGAGTTAGATGTACCATTTTCAATTCCTTATCCTTAACCCCACTCTGTGTAGGCTAGATGCTGCTTAACTTAACGTATGCTATCTAATAGCATTTCTGGTGAAATAACTTATTGCATGGAACCTAAAGTGATCTGTTTTTATTCAAACAATATATATATATATATATATATATATATATATATATATATATATATATATATATATGATAAAAAATATAGTTTTAAAATAGATACTGAAGTAAACACCTCAGTGTCCATTCTTATATATACACAGACATATATATGTAAAAATTCAGACATAACTAAAAATATGTCTATAAAAAGATATGCTTAAAAACAAAAGAAAAAACTAACATGCCCCACTTAAGAACAGATTATAGGACATTTTTTTTAAATCAGCTGCCAATTTGATCTTATCGAACCAATAAATACACTTTCATCATATGTTTAGGTTTTATTACAATTCTAATCATTGCTTTTTTAAAACAATAAATATTCATAAGGAGTGAGGGTAGTTAAAATAATAGCAATGTTGAGCAAAAAAATGTCCTTTTGACACTTAATTTTTTGCAGGCATAAAGGTTCAAGTTTGCCATTCTATTTTTCTCTTTCTTTCTTTTTTTTTACAAGGCCGAAGAGCCACTCAAGGCTGAGGGTTACAGAGTAAGAGGTACAGTTTATAGGGATATGTGGGGGAAGATAATCGTTAATCCTAGACTTGAACAGATCAAGATTGTATTGGTCGGGGAAGCATCCTCTTGGGAGTTGGTTCCACAAAGCAGCAATTCATGTGAAAGAGTTGTTCGAGTGGAACTTAATCTCACTAATGGAATATGAAGAGAATGAGGATGCTTTATGCTATATATACCATACCTATGAACACTATGTCCCAATCTTCATAAATACGTTGGACACTATTGTAAGTGTGGGTAATATGCTGTATAAGTAGTCTACCACTAGCGGTGGTTTACCTAAACAGTTTACTACAATACACATGACTGTAAAGGTTAGAACTGGTAGAACTAAGGAATATAGTTCATCTGAACATTTTCCATGTCTTGTTGTCCATGGAATAAAGTTTTGCTTTGTAGATTTGGTGACAGTAATTGTAGGTTCAATCCCTGGACCAGGCAATAGAGACACAGACTGAATGAAAATGGAATGAGAAATAACTGAGCAGTACTTAATAAGAACTAAATGGTATATCCCTAGACATGTTCATCAGAATAAGAATATACCTCTGTAGATTAAATAAAGGATTCAGTTTGACATTCCTTTAAGGTTATCCAGATCAACATACATTTGAAGAAGGCCATAGTGCACAGTATTCGAAACATTGTTTCGATAATAATATGAAAGAGATGTTGCTTCGTTATACTTATTAAGAAAATAACTTAGAAGAACATAATATAATACGGCAATTAATGCCACGTGGAATTTCTTGTTTAATTAAATGTTAAAGACTTACCATAACATTGGTGCAACTGCAGGAAAGGCAAAACTCTAAAGCACATGCAAATCACACCATTGTTCTTACACCAGTAGACAAACAAAATCTGATTGTCTAATGCAAATCTTGATGCCATTATAAAAGTAAGATCTATCTCCTGATATAATAATTGTTGTTAAAATTGCATTGTGGAGCAAATTATGCAGAGAGGCAGCCTGTCAATAGGTCAGGGTACCTGGCAGAACAGATCTGATGTTGCAATACCTGAAATCTGTAATGAAGCCAGGGTAACATCACTGATGATTTCCACCGTTGAATTTTATAAATGTATTTCAAGAGAAGAAAAATTAAATTTGTTGAAATATAATATTCTTCAGAATTAGAATTTTCTTTCTTTCTTTCTTTCTTTGTTGAGATTGTGTTAATAAAAAGGAAATATTTTACAAGCTTTTTGCCCTTCTTAATTTTTACAGATGTAACTACCTCTTCAGATGATAATCAGAAATGTAAGCAAAGTTGCAATGTTTATATTGCTCCTCCTGATTAGTTTCCCTTCCATGTCAGTAGAATCAGCTTTTGTTTTAACCAAGTCTTGTGATGGTGATCCTGGCAATGTCATTGTAGATGGAATATTCTTAATGTTGCTTTGCCTTTTATGTTCAGCCATAGTGTTATTATTTTTATTGTTCTTTATTAGAAATTTTTAGTAATGATACCTAAAAATTTAACGACACCTAACTGATCCATACAAATCAATCTGTATATGCCTTATTTTATTTAACGCCTGAACTCAACCCTTCCTTTTCTGCTATATTGTGACCATTTTGTTTAAATTTTCTATTTACTTTTATTTCAAATGAAAACTTGGTAACTTTCCAACATATTCCAGTGACATTTTCACTTTCCATAATTATAGTTTTTATATACAAGTTCTGTCTAAAAAGTAATGGGACTGGTGTTACAAACAATTTACTTCAATTCCAAACAACAAACTACACAGTTTCTCCTTTCAAAGTAATCCCCCTTGAGTCTAATGCACTTATCCATCCTTCTCTGCCATGTTTCTATGCACTGATGGAAAGATTCTTCTTGGATGCCCCTCAGCTTGATGGCCTCCATGACTTCAAAACAGGTTCCTTTGAAGAACTCCTTGAGCCTGGGGAAAAGAAAAAAAGTCACACAGAGCAAAATCAGATGAATAGGGAGGTTGTTCCAGTATGGTGTGGTTCTTCTCGGCCAGGAACTGCCAAATGCTCATGGCATCATAAGCAGGTCCATTGTCATGGTAAAGCAGCCACAATTTTTCCTACTACAACTCTCACATGTGACAATGCAATGGTTGTAGAAAGGTAAGATTACAGTTATATACTCCCAACATATCATTTTAGATGATAACACAATCCGCTTATCCCTCCTTACCCCAGAGCTCACACAGCGCACCCAGTCCTGTTATTTTTCAGACAGAGCTTGTATGTAAAGAAAAAGGTGTCAGTTTAAACTGACATTTGGAGGATATGAGTTAAATTTTGTATTTTCTTAATTTCATATGAAAATCTGGTAACTTTCCAAAATTATTGTTTCTAATTATACTTTAGATCAATGTTTTTAAACTGGTGTGCCCAGGTATGCTGGTGCACCCAGAAAGGTAGCCAGATCTTTATTTTTAAAAAACGCAGAGATACCAAGCAATATATTGTCTTAAGAATAAATGCTTATTTCAGAAAACTTCTGTATTATTTTTCTATTTTGAAATTCCATGACTAATTTTTACTCATTAAAATTTAAAGTACACCCCATAATTTTAGTTATTCTACAAATGTGTTCTGAAGTAAAAAAAAAAGGTTGAGAAATACTATTTAGATATATGAAAACTCACACATATCAGAAAAGAAAATCCCCAAAACATTGGAAATATTCAGGGCCAGTGCATACTACCTCCAAACCCAATGACCAATTAAATGGGAGCCCTCAGCAGTGATTTGTTACTCTCTCTATCTTATCAATATTTGCTTTTTTTCTACCAACATTTATATATGTTACAAATTAAACTAAGTACAATTGACTATTAAAGGGTGAAAAATCTTAATGGATTTTGATGTCATTCTAGGGAGAGGTGGATGTCCAACTCCATGGATCTGCAAAAAAATGTTATATAAAATTCACTATTTTTTATCCATAATGTTGAATGTGTTAAAATTATTCAGTTTTTTAACAAGTAAAATATCAAGTTGATGCTAAAAGTTGCCACAAAACGTTGTTGATTTATTTAAGATAAGAATACAACAATGGGAATTTTCCAGAGATTAAAATAATGTCAGTGAATATGAGATCTATTATGACATGTCCCTAATTTGTAATTTAATACATTGAATTTATTTTCAATTTTTCTAGTTGAATTGTTCACCAATGATCCATTATTGTACTTAATTAGGTTACAATAAAATTTGTATTTTATATGAATACTACCTTATGATAATTGAGATGTAGTAGAGTGGGGGTGGCTGTATCATAGATTCTGGTTAGGGAGTGTATCATAGATCCAATGGGGGCCATGAGATCCTTGCACTGGCCCTGGATAAACTCTCTGCAAACACACAAACATGCTAAATCTTCTCTATTGGAAAGTCTTAAGGAGTAATTTACTAACCAGACTCTCAGGAGTTAATAGCTCCATCCCAAAATTTTACTAATGTATTGCTTGTTTAAAATTAAATTTTTCTGTATATCTTAAATTTAATCACAAAATTATAGCATGATACTAACTCTGCCCCTTTTTTGCATGAAATATCTTCAAAATGTTAAGCTTCAAAATCTGGCTAAAGCATTACTAATATTTTATGATGTTCAGAAAGTAATTACCTTTTAAGAGAAAGAATATCAAAACAAATATGAGTAAAATTATTTAAATATTGATCAAAAATATACTTTTCAATGACTGCAAATGATGAGAAGGCAAACTTTTGATTCCACATTTAAAGCGATTTGGGTTTTTTCATTAAAAAAAAACAACTTTTTCTTTTTCTTTTAATCAATGTAACTCCGCTGTGACACAAGGAGCAACAGGTTGTGGAGAATTAGGAACAGAAACATTAATAATGAGCAAGAAGAGGAAAGAGTAATCAGGAGAACAGTAGATAGTGATTGACATTGCATTTAAATTTTTGAAGATTAAAGTTGGCTGGAAAGCATAGAGCTGGAAGGGAGTTCCACAAGTGAGAAGTTTGACAAAAGAAACTGTTAGCATAGAATTTACAGTTACATCAAGCAGCTCAACTGTAAATTGATGAGATCTTGACATCAGTCTAGTACTGAACTTAAATTCAATAAGTCAAGGTACTAAAATGAAGAGCTTATCCAAGCAATTACCATGAATGTATTTATAGAAATAACACAGTTGAGGCAAACTTATAATGGTAGGAAAGTGATTGAAGCCAAACCGCCAGATCAGGGCTTTATTCAAATACTTTGTTGCTGAATTTGCTGCCATTTATGAAATGTTCCAGAGATTGGAACCAATGATCGTGTGCATGTGCAAGATCTGGTGAATATGGAGGGTGCAGAAGAAAACCCCATCTGAACAATCTTATTTTTTTCTTAGATTTATTTTGAAGTGTGTGTTTCATACTGGAGAGTAACACAGTTTTTCTGTCTGCAAAAGCAAGACATTTTCAATGTGATGCTTCGATACCTGTCTTCTGTGATAGTTCTTCCATATTTTCCAGTACCTTATAATTTCATATTTCACCAAATGCAAAGCAATGACTTTGATGGATGGAGTCTCTTTTTGGAGTTGATACTGTTCTCTAATTTGTGATTTTTTTTTTTTTTTTTCATTTTTTTTTTTTCATTTTCTCCTCAAAACCCATTTTTCATCATCTGTAACAATGTGATGCAAAAATGAAAGGTTGGTATTCCTGGTTAAAAACTGCAAGATGGTAGAATGTTGTCTTTGATTCTCAGGCAAAGATTCATAAGGAGCCCATATTTGCTCATTGCAAGTTTTCCCATTTTTTTTTAATCAATTCACCCCAAGCAAAGCAATAATCCCACTAAGATTCAAGGAACTACTGGGAGTGAAAGAGAATAAAAAATACTTTAGAAGGAAGTGAAAACTCAGTCCTAAACAGGAAACAAGGGATAAGCCTCTACTCCTGTTCAAAGGGAGAGAGGTGTGTGAACCAGAGGACAGGTGAACTTATTGACTCCTAAATTCAGAAATGCACTATGAAAAGTACACTGTTAGATATAAGAGATGATAAACTAATTCTAGATGCAGTTTTCTACCATTCGATCATCATTCTACCTTGATTGGCTGACTCCTAATTGATAGCAATGATATAAATAATGACTTTCTGAACACCTAAATAAAAGAGATAATAAACTAATTGTAGATGCAGTTTTCTACCATTCAGCCATGGTTCTGCTTTGGTTGGTTGACTTCTAGAGAAATATTTAATTACTTTTCAAACACCCACAATGTACATAAATTTAATGACTTTTTCAGTTTCAGAGCTTGTTTTTTGGGGGGTTTTTTCATTTGTCTTTTTCATATTTCAGAATTTATGAAGTGATTTCATTCTGATTAAAGAAAACAGCCATTTTTATTGAAGTTTACACTTTGAATATCTGTACTCAGAACTATTTTTTACCATACTTTATATAGTAAAAAAATCTTATTCTGATATTTTTATTTTATTTTGATAGTATTAAAGAATAATTACATTGACTACTATAAATTCTTTTATTAATTTAGAACTGTCTTTTTTCTGCTTACTATATTCAATATGATACAGTTTTTTTTTATATCCCAATTTTACACTTTATCTAATAAACTGGTATTATGTTTAGTGGACTAATTGTAAACATACAATGCAACTCTTGTCCAAGCTATCCACCAATGAGCCAATGATCATTCACATTGCATTCTGATCCTCAGTCTCAGTGGTGTTCACCAAAAGCTGAGAAAGGGTCTGCTGCATGCTCGCAAGATAACATGATGAAAGAAACACCATGTTGAGAAATTATAACATTAATCCTGTTTCCCATATCATACATAGATATTTTATTCAGGGCTTTACTTGCTCATCCAGGTGGATGGGTAGGTAAGTGATACTAGGGACAACTTCAACTATGTCAGCTCTTTCTCCTACCAATTCCATGCCTATCTACTTATCCCAACATAATGGCTGACAATACTAAATAGAGGCTTTGGAACTGTACTGTGGACACCTGCATCTCCAGCTAAGGGCAGACCAGAACTCTCTCCAATCCAAAGCATGACTGTTAATACAGACAAGAACCCAGATACACACTATTACTGCCTTTGTTGTGACTTGATCTCTGAAAATTCCTTTAGTTCCCTTTTGGTTAAAGGTCATGCTATTAAGAAGACTGAACTTCTAAAGGAACCTTCCACTGGTCTATCAAACAGAAACACTTGAGATTGAGATAAAACCACTTCTTACTTTTTCTACATTGTTGACTGTTTGTGATTGAGGTAAAACAATCTCTTCATTTTCAACATCGGTGATTGTTTGACATCCAGATAAAAACACCACTTCCCTTTCTACATGGTTGACCATTTGAGATTGAGATAAAGACATCTCTTCCCATCCTTCATGTGTGATCATTTGAGATCAAGATAAATCCAACTCTTCCCATTCTACATATTTGATCATTTGAGATTGAGATAAAGCCATCTCTTCTTTTTCTTCATGAGAATCATTCATGAGATCGAGGAAAAACCATTTCTTACCTTTCAACATGGATGACTATTTGAGACTGAGATAAAACCAAGTCTCACCTTTCTACATGGGTAGTATTGCAACAATCTCTAAAGATCCATTCTGTACTACTAGTATATCAGAATGAATTGTAATGAACATTAGTACAAATGATATTCTTATAAAAGCAAATGTCAACAAATACAGCAAGTCAGACTCTCATTGTTTTAATTTTCAGTTTCAAAATTTGTTGAATGTTACCTGGATTGACATTCACCTGATGATGACAGGAGGGCAGAATAGCCAAAACATCGTGATAATAACAGCAAAAATGAAAACAATAGTCTACATGTAAATAATTATAACCCTGCTATATCCATACAGGATATAGATGACCATGGGTTTCCACAGCTTCCTTTTCTTTTGATATCTGTAAACTACATTTCCATGATTATTCTTGGGAAATATAGTGGAGTGGTTTACCATTACTTTCTTCTTTTTAATTCAAAACTGTCCATCTAAATTGGTTGCCAACTAAGTCTGGGGAACCAGTGTGTGCTACTGTTTAAATCATAGCTTGAGGCAAAGAATTTAAACTTTGTTTACCTGTTCCATTTTCTCAGCTGTTAACCATCTCTGCACCTGTATTTACCAAAATAGCAGAGGAAAAAGTACAGATAGGTTTAAATCGGAATCTTTAGAAGAAAAGAGAGTTGAAAAGAGGATTACTTCCATATTGGTTTTAGCTTTACACAGATAAATAGCCATCTTTAACAGTTAACAAATTAATTCATTGACTATTTAAAAGTGCCAATGTAGATTTAGTTCAAAATTCCTGAGGGTACAATGAGATGTAATAAAAACAACAATAATACAAATATAAGTAATGTAAATAAGAAACTATACTGGCAGCAAACAGTATACATGCACATATACAACGAGTTCAGCAAATATACAAAAATAGAAAGGGTTGTAAGGCAAGGCTGCAGCTTCTCACCTGAAATGTTCAACCTATACAGCAAGGCAATTCTGAGAGAATTGGAAACCTTACTGGGATTTAGCATTGGAGGCCACAATCTTAACAACATAAGATATGCAGATGACACTGTACTGATAGCAGACACGGAAAAGAAACTACAAAATCTCCTACAGAAGGTAGCGATGGAGAGTGTGAAGAAGGGACTAAGCATAAACTACAAGAAGGCAGAATTCATGGTCATCAGTAAAAGAATGAGCCCGAAATGCAATTTACAGGTCAGGAACACTAGAATCAAACAGACGCGGAAGTTTAAATATCTGGAAAGTGTTTTGACAGAGGACGGTAAGTGCAACACTGAGATCCGTAGATGTATTGGGATGGTCAAGGACGCATTCCAAAAGCTGGGTAGAATACTGCAAGACAAGAGAATTTCTTTGGTAACAAAGAAAAGAATACTGAGCTGTTACATGATATATGTCCTTCTTTATGGCAGTGAATATTGGACGATTTCCTCAAAGATGAAGAAGGGACTTGAGGCGACAGAGATGTGGTTCTGCAAAAGGATGCTAAGGATATCATGAACTGGGCATGTGAGCAATGATGAGGTTGTTGCAAACAAGGAAGAGGCTTATACTTAACATCAGGAAGAGGCAGCTGAAGTTTCTGAGGCACATAATGAGGAAGGAGGGCTTGGAGCATCTGATACTCACAGGTCAAATAGATGGAAAGAGAGACAAAGGAAAACAACACATGACATACCTAGTGGGCTTGAGCAAGTGGATGACAGAACGTGATCTTGGGGGGGGGATGGCAGAGGGAAAGAACTTTTTGAGAGCTGCAAGGGATAGACGAAGGTGGAGAGCCATGATCGCTTACATGAAAAGGACGTGGCACATAAAAAGAAAAAAATAATATTTAAAAATAGTTTTAAAGTGACTTAAGAAATATATTTTTTGTCTGGTACTAAATATAAGAAAAAATATGATCTAGTTGCAATAACTTAATTTCAGACATTTGAGTAATGTAATGGTTATCAGCATGTAAAGCAAAATCAATGAGTCGAGTCAAGATCCTGTCTAGTTTGTTGCATTCACTTTTGCACTAATGCCTTTTGGAAAGGCATGAATCCATCTCTTCTTAGCCCAACTATGGGTTAAATAGCAGGGTAGACTTGGCTTTCTAGCCTTGTGTGGAAAGACGAAAAAACTCTGAATTACTAAATGTGGAGAAGACAATGGGAAACCACTCCATTATTTTACCCAAGAAAACTTAGCAATTCACAGATAATAAAGAAAATGAATCTGTGGAAATCCATGATTGCCTATGTTCTGAAGAGACATGGTATTTTATTTAGCTTAATTTTGTTGTGAAAAATTTAAATATAACACTTTAATGTCCAGAAATTCTAGATAATTTTAGCATTTTTCCAAACAGGACAAGGGAATTGTTCTACTAATTGATACTGTCTATAACTCCATTTGTCCATACCCCCATTTGTACATACCTTCATTTGTACATACCCCCATTTGTAAGCAAATATATGGATATAGATCCGACAGTTTGAAGTAAAATATATACGAAAAAAACAAACAAAAATCCTTATGTGCAATCATGCTGTCTTAATGTTAATATGTCAATGTCGGACGTTTCGGTCTAATAAACCATCTTCAGGACATATTCATATAATTGCATATAAGGATTTTTGTTTGTTTTTTTCCGTATATATTTTTCTTCATACCCCCATTTGTACATACTCCCATTTGTACATACCCCCATTTGTACATACTCCCATTTGTACATACCCCCATTTGTACATACTCCCATTTGTGCATACCCCCATTTGTACATACTCCCATTTGTACATACTCCCATTTGTGCATACCCCCATTTGTACATACTCCCATTTGTACTCATTTCCTCGGTTTAGCATGGAGTTCCAATGGCCCCTTTTTGATCAGAAGTTGGATCATAATCAATTCATAAGGATGATGATGGTTCCTCAGGGAAGCTGCATGTGCACAAGTATTTTTTGTTTTTTTTCTTTTGCAATGATAGTCACAAGGCCCAAGAGTCACTTGAGGTAGAGGATTACAGAGTAAGATGCTCAGTTTATGAGGATATATGAGGAAGATAATGGTTGACCCGAAACTTGAACAGGCCAATATTGTAATGATCTGGGAAGTATCCTCTTGAAAGGGTTGCACAGGCCTCTCTCTTGACATACCTTCCCAGATCCAATGGCAAGGTAGGGTCACATAATTTTATTTCTCCTACACTGGTTACATTTTCTAATCTCTATCAAAGGGTTACTCAGCTAAAAAACCAAGGTTTTTTTCTTTCTTTTTTCTTTAATTTTTAATCAATGGCATTGTTTTCAGATAAAATGGTTAAAATCAATGGGGATGTGAAATTTGAAGAAACTTGGAAAAGTATTTACTCCAATCATTCCTCTCCAGAATACAGAATTAGAAGCCAGCTGTTCATAAAAAAAGTAAGTAAAACTCAATATTCTTTAACAACTTAAAAATGATGCAGATAGTCTTGAAATTTTTTTTTTAAAGCAATTCAATACAAGCAAGACAGGAGTGCCACTAGCACACAAGGGGTTACAGAGGATTGAGAACAAGAGTAAAGAGGTGTATTTGGGGAAAGGAAACAGAGAACAAGATCAAGGTATCAGATGTCAATTGACATTACATTTGAATATTTGAAGATTACAGTTATTGGGGAAACAAGCAATGGGAAAGGAGTTCCACAGAAATTAAGTGCGAGAGAAGAAGCTGTTTGAATAGAATAAGCAGTTACATTTAACCATTTCGACAGTGAAAGGGTGGGACCGAGATGTTGGCCCAGTAACTCACTTAAATTCATGCAGTCTGGGAACCAGCAAAAGTAGCTCATCAGAACAGCTGCTGTGAAAATACTTGTAGAAGATAATCCTGATTTAAGATACTTTCATAGTGCACAATAAATTCAATTGTCTTCAAGTTTTTTAATACTAAATTTTACACAATATTTGAGAACCACTCAAGGTAGAGGGTTAATGGAGGCAGTTGTTGTGTGAACAATAAGAGTAAAAGGTAAGAGACACAATTTATGTGCATATGAGGAAAAGATAACCCCAGATTTGAAAAGGTTAAGATTGTATTGTTCGAGAAAGCAGCCATTTGAGAGTCTGTTTCACAAAGTAGCAATTCATGGGAAGAAACTGTTTGAGTGGAACTTACTAATGGAATACAAAGAGAATAAGGGTGGATTTTAGTGAAGTAAGGGATTGTACATGTCATATTCTTCCCTTTTGACATACCCATCCAAGGTAGGGTGCAGGATGTCTGAAAGAGAGACAGTTCTAGGGAATGGCCATATGATGCTAAAATACAAAGATTCTTCTTCCCACACTCCTATCTTAGTTACTTTCTTCAAACTAATCAAATATGATGTGAATAATTGTGGTTCATCTCAATATAGATGGTGCGGCAGGTTGTAGCTGTGAGGGTTAGAGTTGGTTGAACTAAGGTACATAGCTTATCAGAACATGTTCCATGAAAATATTGATAGATTAGCAAGAGGCTTGCAATGTTTCATCTGTGGAAAAGAGTTGGAGAGAGATGCTTCTGGACCCTATCAAGACTGGAAAGTGAAGACTAGATAGTTCCATCCCAAATATGATAACACTACGTCATTTTCAACCGGATCTGGCTCTCATTAAGGCAGAGCATAGTAGGAGTCAGGTACTTACTCAAGTGGTACAAGGAGCTGACCATTTTTCCAGCATCTTTAATGAAGGAGTCAATATTAAAGCATTCAGGGAAGAATAGTAGTTTATTCCACAAAATGGTAGTTCTTGACAAAAAAGCTTTTTGAATGGAACTTTTTTCTTTTGTTTTGAATACAGAGGAATGGCAGTTGATTTGTCAGTGCAGAAGTTGGGAATCAGAGAGCTTAGTTCCAATTCTAGTTGGGTTCATTATATTCAAATACCATTAGGAAAGGTATGAAACTACCTCTTCTCGCTCCAGTTATGGGGTAATTAGTAGGACCTGTATCAGTAAATCATTATTATCTCAAAAAAATTCTTACAATCTAAAAATATTTTCTAGCTTGAAAATAACCAGTAAAAAGTTGATAAGCCATAAAAATCAAATTAATGAATCAAGTTTTGGTATTTATTGTAACCAATCTGTACATTCCTCATTGTTAATTGAGTTCCACTGGGAGAGGACCAATGAACCTGATTAGCTGCTTTTTTTATTATGTTTTTTTTTATTTTGATATTACCAGTTTATGGTAATATAAATATTTTTTTGTTATCTCACTTTTTTGTTATTTTTTATTCTTGTTTTAACTTTTCTGTTTTTATTGCTATTATTACTATGATTCCTCTCTTAGTGGCATTAGACTTTCTTATGGAGAATGGCCAGAGTTTAATTCTGCCTGATGCTGCTGCAGTGGTTTCTATAGCAAGTATGATTTTACAGGGTAGAGTTGCCAGCCATATGCCCAACCACTTTTGAATTCAGGGTTGTTATTCATCTAGAGTGGTTGCCAACCAAAGCTAGAGAGTTGTTTCTGCAAGCGGGTAGATTCTATGATACAAACACAGAGAGATACTTCAAAACGTGTTCATCACCAAGAAAAGTAACTCACTCCAACACCATAAAATGTGGAATGCATGGTTCACCATAGATCATAGCCATTTGTAAGCTTCTCTCAACAGCTGCTGGTAGCAAATTGTTTTCCTCTTCAAGCAAGTCCTTGAACACATGTCAAACTCATGAATATTCATCTGCCAATGATATTATAAGGATTGCACTTGCACACTTCCTACAGTGCAAATGGCCGTCTACATGCAAAGCACACAAAGTGTCATGCTCATTTGGCTTCAGGCAATTTATCACAAAAGTCTAGTTTAACCTGCTTAATTAAATCATAACTAAAGGGAATAATGAGGAATTCCTGTCTTTTCCAAGGTCATTGGAATACAATAGAGAAGGTGAGAAATTGAACTTGGCTTGCAATTCAACTGTCAGCTATGATGACTTTTATGGTGTGCATGCATCTTCATTAAGGTATCTCTCTCTCTCTCTTTCTCTCTCTCTCTCTCTCTCTATATATATATATATATATATATATATATATATATATCCCTATTTATCTTTCACTCTTTATATATCCTTCTATCTATCTCTCTATTGTTCTCTTTATATTTTACAGAGTGAAGCCCATACCCAAGTTGTATTGAATTCCGAGTTGTCCTTCTCCTAGGTTGCCCTTGGTTGTCAACCAGGGTTAGACAATCTTCTCTTGCCTTTTAACCTATAGCAACAGAGATGAACTCATACCTTTCCCAATAGAATTTGTGCAAAAATGAATGCAACAAACTTAGTGTTCCAATTCTATTTTTAGCACTGATAATCACAATGCTCTTTATAAAATTAGTCAATACTTTTATCAAGTGTGTGATATAAATTTGAACAGAAAGATATTAAGTATGCTTCTTGTTTGTCAATTTCATTTTCTAATCATTTCAATTTACAGTCTTTTAAAAAGTTCATTTATGAAATTAGTTTTTTTATGTGTGAGAATGTTTCAAAATGATTTGATTGTAAAATGCTTTTCTATAATTGCCAAACATAAGAGTCACCTAATTGTTTGTTTTGAATATTGAATTCAAATGCTATTAAAAACTTAAAACATTGACTGATTTGTGAGATTTTATTAAAGACATATTTATTAAATCTTCTTGCTAATATTCTATTCTATATTTTTAATGACTTTTTTCTTTATGCCATCAGATGGACAACTATTTTAAAAACAGTTCCCTTGCAAATCTTTATAACAGGACAGAGGTTATAAATTTCAGGTTTGTATCTGCTTTATTCTTTATTTATTAATATATATATATATATATATATTGAGATAAAATGGAAAGACTATATTGAATCTATTACTAAATCAGCTACTAAGAAAGTTGGTTCACTGTGTCATGTGAGACAATTTTTCTCTCCAGAATCCATCTTACATATCTATAAGATTACTGTTCATCCATGGTTAGAATATTGCTGCCACATATCGACTGGTGCCCCTGCTATTTACCTTGAGCTTTTTGATAAAATCCAATAAAGAATCAGCAATATTATTGGTCCTGACCTGGCATCTCAGTTTCATTCACTTTCCCACCACCAAAAAGTTTCTTCCTGCAATATTATTGGTCTTGATCTGGCTGCTCAAATTCAGTCACTTTCCCATCATTTTAAGGTTGCCTCTCTGTACCTTTTCTATAAATAATTTCATGGTAATTGTTCAGAGGAGCTCTTTTCCTATGGTACATAGACTTTTTGAATTTAAGCACAGTACTAGACTGGCATTGATATCTCATCAATTTACTGTTGTGCTGGATAGATGTAATTGGAAATTCTATGTCAGCAGTTTCTTTTCTCACAGTTCTCAATTGTGGAAATCACTTCCAAGTCAATGCTTTCCAGCCAGCAAAAATTTAAATGCAATGTCAATCACTATCTACTGTCCTGATTACTCTTTCCTCTTTCCTCTTCCTGCTCATTATTTATGTTTCTGTTCCTATTTCTTCCACAGCCTGTAACCCCTTAGTAGCTTTACTGTTTTACCAATTAAATATATATATATATATATATATATATATATATATATATATATATATATATATATGTGTGTGTGTGTGTGTGTGTGTGTGTGTGTAAAAATTTCAGATAGAGAATATCTGTAAAAGGACAATATCAATAAAAACTATATATATATATATATATATATATATATATATAAGTATGTATGAATAAAGACAAAAGAAAAACTTATCTTAGCCGATGCGTTTCATCCACTGACATTTGCCTTGATAAAGTCCCTCAGTGGACAAAATACATCAGTTGAGATAAGTTTTCTTTTTTATCTTTATTCTTACACATATAGTCTTTTTGGACCACAACTGTGTCGCTCATTACAAGGGGCTTTGTTTTAAGCAAATCTCATGATCCCCAGGGTCATCTTTGCTGACAGGAACATTCATGATTGGTTATTGTATTTTATTGTGGAGATTTGTTTTGTGGACAAGATGTGGCGCTCAGAGCCCTGTGCAGAAAGTGACTTTTTTATATTGTGTTTTGCTTTCTTAGCACTCACATCCAGCCAACATATTGAATGAATCAGAAAAAGATCTATTAACTGTGAGGAATAACATTTATACTCTACAGTCAACACTGTGCCATGTGTCCTTGAAGACACATGGCACAGTGAAACTAGAACAGTCTAACCCAGTGAGCAAAATAAAGGGTTCAGTTCCACGTTCTAACTACCTGAAGAAGGCTAGAGCGTACAATGGCTGAAACGTTGTAATAAATATGGCGACAAAGATGAGGACAATAGTCCAAATAATGTAAATAATGTATCATTCAGTTTTTCTGGTTTTCTTCTCACATACACTGTCCTCTTAAAATAAAATGTTAAAATTTGGATTCTATCCACAAAATATTTTGCCATTCTTTCAATGTCCACTTCTTATGTTTTTGTTTTTTTTTCCCCCATAACAGTCTTTTTTGCTTAATCACATTCTGTAACAGAGTTTTCTTGATGACTATGCCACACCTAAGTTCCACTGATCTAAATTGATTTTTCAGAGTTGAGAACACTGGTTGCTGTCAAAACAAATTAAGTTCAGTTGTCAACTCAGAAGCAGTTTTACTTCTATTTCTTTTCTTCTCAATAACCAAGTGATTATCTTCAGCAGCAGTTGTTAGTTTTGATGCTCCAGATCTTTTTCTACCAACATTGGTGCCTTTGTAACAAATATTGCACCCCATGTCTAGAAATCCTTAACTTGTTAATTTGTCTTTGAGAGTAGCATTCTTTGAATAAAATTTCAATTTCTGCTCTTACCTCAGTGTTTAGCTGCTTTCATTTTGCCATTTTGTGCAAATTACTTCAAAATTAAAAAAAGAAAAAAGAAAAAACTCTGAAAATACTGTCATAATATAATCTTTTTTTCTTCAAACAGAGACAACTACATATGTTTTGTTTACATCATTAATCAGTGCTGAGGTAAAATTTTGAACCCGTATTAATGTTTAATTTAGATGAAAAATTTGGTAATCTCAAAAAGTCTACTGAGGTGTTAATAGTGAAAACAAAATATAATGTTTCTCATACAAAATATTCATAATTTAGGAAAATGTATTGCAGAAAGACAAATACAAATTGGAAAATTTTGGTAGTAACAGGTACCTAGATAAAGACTGAAAAATAAAGGCAAATACACAGTATTTTGTATTTTATTTTAAAAAATACAAAAATATCTCATTTTAGTGTTCTTTTTAAAGAAATGCAGGGTGGGCCCAAACTTTTTGACTGTAATATATATATATATTCCAGGTAAGGTAATTTATTTTCCACCGACCTATATATATATATGTATATAAACTTTTTGACTGTAATATATATATATATATATATATATATATATATATATATATATATATATATGATGTAATGAATATGCATAATCCTGGGTTCCCTCTCACAGTAATATGATTGGCTGGTGTCAGCCATAAATACACACTAATGTGGAGTTACATCGACGACGACTATTGGACGCCTATTGACTACGTCTATTGCCTACCACTACGATGAGGACCAGTCTATTATGGTTACCTGCTAGATTGTCCTACCCGGTTACAGTAGTTAACAACCACTTTGCGACTTCAAACAAATATATCCCTTTCCAGGACATATCAATATATATATATATATATATATATATATATATATATTACAGTCAAAAAGTTTGGGGCCATCCTGCATTCCTTTAAAAAAAACTTTCATTTTAATCATATATATATATATATATATATATATATATATGATTAAAATGAAAGTTTGTCCATTTGTGCTCCTTATAATATGTAGAAAATAGGCCAGTTAATGAAATTTGAAGGATAAAAAGCCAGCAAAATAAAATTCATATTTATTACCTATTCAAGTTTGTTTAAATACAACCAACAAGATCTGTCTGTTCACGTTTTTTATTGTATTTTTCCAATTTTCAATTAAGATGTTGAGATTGAAATTTTAGATAAACTGTCCAAAGTTCGTGTTTGTTCTGTTTTTCTTTTCAGGTATTTTTGACTGTCCCAGTCATTTTCAATGTTTGAAAATACTTGAACAAAACAACTAAATAGACATGAATTTTTCAAAAGCTGTGTAATTTATTTTAAAGACTGTTTGAACTATTTGAACGATAAACATGTATGTATGAACTTCTGTTTTTTTTTATGTTTTTCCATAGGAAAGGAAGTCTAGTTATTAAATTTAATTCATTTTTTAAAAAATCCAAGCCTACAGTTTCTACAACATTTATTATGGATACAGTCCTTAAGATCATTCAAATCGTGTTTCCCAAAAGTCACGTCATAATTTCAGGTAAGGTAACTTATTTTCTACACATCTTTACATCTTATATTATTATAAAGAGTTTCTTTCCAACCAAAAATTTCCTAACAACTCAACAGAAAAGTTCCTCTTTTATTTTTTATTTTTTTGTTTCTATCACCTGTTATATCATGGGCCATATTTCTTAAACAAATGAAAAAAAATTCACTGTATATTTCAATCTCTATCTGATTACTTTTTTTTAAATAGAAATGATTTAAATTTAATTCTTTTAATTTAAGAAGAATTCTTTAAATGTTTTTTCATTAATAAACTTTTAATTAAAACTGAAATACTTTAGCCTTACAAAAAAACTTGTTCACAGTAAAATAAAATGTAATTCTTATGAAATGTGATTTATTTCTTATTTTCTCAGTCCAGTGTAGTCGTTAATCTTGCATATCATATTTTTGGTTTGGTTTGTTTTACAGCATATCAACCTCAATGGGTTATTTAATGCCAACAAAATTTTTATTGCTGGTAATATGTTTTTCTTCAAAAATCTATTGCTGGGAATATTTTTCCTTGAAGAAATCTATAGCTGGTCATATTTTTTTCAAAGAATGTATAGCTGTTTGTATTGCTAGTACATTTTTTTTTAAATATTGCTGATAATAATTTTTCCTTATTTTTACACAAGTTTGGGTGTCAAATATTTGCCTCTAGCTGGAACCCTAATGGGTGTTACCACCCCGGGTCAGGGTGGACCTGGGAACGCCAGCAATTGAGGTGGTTCCACACTCCTCAAAACCTCCTGATCAGAGGCCTTCCTGTTGGACGTAGTTTATCATCTTACCCAGGACGTGGATATAGTTTATTGTCTTACCCAGGACAGCATATCATATTTTTACCCCTTTCCTTACTGTTTAGGCACTTATATAGTTTATATACCTTAGATATGCGAATTAAACAGTTATTTATATATCATGGGTTCATGGCTGAGTGGTTAGAATGTTTGCTTTTCGACCATGAGATTCAAGTTTGAATATCCTCATAGTCAATTTATCAGGAAGGTGAATTCTTGATGTCATCAGCCTATAGAGGTGATCTCAGCATGTGGCACCTTTGGAAAATGCCTGAAAACCAAACTACAGTTGACCAAAGTCTTGTGAATGAAATTGGATAGATGGAACTATATTGTAGGGGGTTGTATTCTCACAAAGTCACAAGCCATTGTGAATGTACTGGCCTAGTTCAGAAAGTTGATCACACCAGATAATGCACTCTAGCCCAGAAACTGTAACTAAGGTCTGCTCAGTAAAGTTAAACAAACACAAATGTGCCTGAGTAAGCATCTGCAACAGGGATTGGCTAGCTGTCCTAATGAAATAATAGGAAGAAAGAACACGAGCCTATATAAACTTTATATCCTTTATAGGATCTGTACAACCTGTGTCTTGTAAACGTCTTAGTGGAATAATTAGGATATAAAAATTCTGATTGTATTTATACCAATGCAACCGGAAGTTCTCACAAGAAAAATATTAATGAAGCAAATATATTTGATAAATATATAATTTGAATTTATTGCATATAATTTTAGTGAAACAAAGTACTAATATTAAACGTTATAAAATTAATATAATGAATATTATCAATGATAACACTTTTAATTTGCATAATAGCCTTTTAAATAATGACAATAGGTATATGAAAGTTACTCTAAAGTCTAAGCTAATAATAGTTGCCAGGTAGCTAATTTCGTCCAACTATCACGAATTTTAAACCTACATATGGCATACAAGACGCGGGGTAATTTTAAAAGATATTTTTAGTAAAAAAAAGGTGTGCCTTATATGCCATCAAATACGGTAGTTTTATACGTCAATATCATTTAAGAAAGGAAATGCAAGTGACTAATGTAAATAACTTTTTGTTATTTTACTGATATTCACCTGATAAAAATATATGCATATTTATGTTTAATTGCTAAATATTTGAAGATATTTAACGTTCAAACATTTTTTTTTACAGTAAGGTTCATCCAGTACAAGGCCAACTTGAGGTAGAGGATTACATTAATATATATACATGGATAAGAGTGGAAGATAATGGTTAACTCTAAACTTGAACAGGTTAAGATTGTAGTGATCAGGGAAACATCCTCTTGGGAGTCTGTTCAACAGAGTAGCGGTTTGTGGAAAGAAACTGTTTGAGTGGAACTTACTCCCTACCAATAGAATATGAAGGGAAGGTGGGTGGTTTGCTACCATGTGAATGGCATGGCAAGTCCTAACCAGGAAGGTTAGATTTGGTAGAACCAAGGAATGTAGTTTGTACAAGCACTTTCCAAGAAAGTAGCAATAGCGCTGTGAGAGACTCGCCACATCCTGCCTGTGAGAGAGAGATTGGAGGGTGGAAAATAATTTGTCACCCACAAGGACAGAAGGGCACTATCAAGCCCAAATATATCAATAGTACTTCATTTTCAACCTGATCTGTCTCTGGTCACTCCACTATTCTAGTTGATTATATTTAAACTTTTTTTCATAATATTCTTACAGCCATTTTTTTTCTAATTCTTATCATGATCTCCGTTTAACTGTCTTTTCAATTTTTCAATATTGTATTTTTGCTATCACACATTATAATATCTTAATATCTTACTTTTCTTGGATGATCAATACTGAAGTTTGTTTAGTACAAATTTCACAAAAATACAAGGTTTGAGAACCACTCAAGGTAGAGCTTTATTGTCAAAATAGTTATGATGAATGAGGTGTGATATGAATGAAAGTGAAAGTACTAATTGAAAAGTATATGAATGAGGAATATAGATAATAACTGATCCAATACAAGGTTCGAGAACCACTCAAGGTAGAGGTTTATTGTCAAACTTGTTATGTTGAATGAGGTGTGATATGTGAAAGTGGAGATAGTAGAAGTTAAAGATTATGCGACTAAGAAAAATAGATATCATCTGATCTCTGACTTGGAGAGGTGAAGATTGCAGTGTTAAGCAATGCATCCTTGTGGGAATATGTTCCACAAAGCAGCAGTTCTTTGTGTAAAAAACTGTCTGAATGGAACTTTCTCCTTGCATTGGAAATGCAGAGGAAATGTTGGTGATTCAACTACATGGAAGTGGCATGCAATCTCCTAATTGTAAAAGTCTGAATTGGTGGAACTAAAGAACACAGCTCATCTGACCATTTACTATGGAAATAGAAACAGAGTTTTGACAGGCTTGCAATGTTGGGAATAAGTCTTCCCATCATCATCATCATCATGACTTTTATAATCATAGGGCAGATCCGAATGCAGAAGCCACACTAACTGTTTTCCACAATGGTCTAAATCAATGGGACACGCAGTCATTGTTAATCTGGGCTTCAACCGATCTGACATAGTTATATTTTGCTTCACCTGCTTCATAATCCTTTTGGTGGGCTTGTAGATAACTTGGCAGTGCTCATCTCATCTCCTCTCCAATACTATATATACTAGACAGTATTAATGATTTTGAACTCTATCAAGGCTGGAAAGTCAGGATTGTGCATCTCCAGCCCTGATGTGGCAGCAATAGTCCATGTTTCTGCCTAATCTTATTGCAAAAAACCAATATTAGTAGCTCAGATTGAAATGGTATATTTATTATGTAGATATTAGTACATTCTGAAAATATTATCAATATTGGTTGGTTGATACCAGTTTTATTGTGAAGACACTAACTAGTATAATAAATTTGCCATCACATATTCATCCCCTTGAAAATTGGGCACCTCGACCTGGTGTAATGGTTAGCAAGCTTGTCTCCCTAGACCAATTATGACTGAGTAGCGAGTTCAATCCTCACTGAGTGCCCCATACTTTCAACCTTGTGCCTTATCTAAGCTATGCTTAAAGTTTTGCCCTTGGAATTGAAGCCAAAATGTCAAAAATGGATTCTGTAGCATCGTAATGTTTGTCCAACCATTCCTTTAGGAAACAAAAAGAAAAAAACATCATGAAGTTAGAATGAGAAATTCTCGCTTCTGCAGCTTTTTTAATAGACTAAAGCATCATTGTTTGTTTCAATTAAATACAGTATTTTCACCCCAAGCCAAGTGTAAGTGCCACTACAAGCACATAAGGGGTTACAGAGAGTGATAGCAAGAGTAAAGAGATGATGTTTGAGGAAAGGATAAAGAGAAGGACAGGGATCAAGGTATCAGAAGATGTCAATTGACATTATATTTCAATATTCAAAGATTATAGCTATCAGGGAAGCAAGTAAGAGGAAGGGAGTTACACTGTTGGGAAGTGCAAGAGAAGAAGCAGTTGGAGTAGAAGAAGTGGTTACATTTAAATGTTTCAATGTTGAAAGAGTGGGACCGAGATGCCAACCTAGTAGTACATTTAAATTCATGCAGTTTGAATACCAGTGAAAGCAGCTCGTCTGAGCACTTGCCATGAAAATATTTGTAAAAAAGATAGAGAGAAGCCACATCATGTCTGTGAGAAAGTGACTGCAGATAAGATGCCAGATCAGGATATATCAATATTGCATATTTTCTTCTGACAATCATGATCATCCAGACGAGAGTTCTACAGACTTACATTGGTGACAAATTTAAAAAAGAAAAAGGATTCAAAATCTATATAAAAAAAATTCCTCTTGCTACTTTCACTACTCTATTGCTATTTCCATATGAAATGTTCTGACAAACTACAGTCCTTAGTACTACCAGTTCTAACATTCATGACTAAAACCTACAATGCCATGCACATTATAGTGAACCACTCTCGTTCCATTCATATTTCTTTGGTGAGATGTAAATTCCACTCAAACAGCTTCTTCCTATGGACTGACACTTTGTGGAACCAACTCCCCAGAGGATGCTTCCTCAATCACTACAATCTTAACATGTTCAAGTCTAGATTTAACTGTTATCTTCCCCACATATCCATATAAACTTTGCCTTTTACTCTGTAACTTTCTACCTTGAGTGGCTCTTGGGCTTTATACAGGATAAAAATTATTGTAAAAAAATTTTTTATATGAAATCAAAAAACATTATAAAATATATGTTACTTCCTACTTTAGACTCAACAACATCAAGTACATTGTCAACAACAATGGTCACAACAACAACACCATTAGAGATAACTACAACATCAACAGAAGCACCATCCCCAACCACAGTCACTACTGTGGCAGTGACCACCACATCACCAACCACCACATCACCAACCACCGCATCACCAACCACCACAGCAACAACCATGAGTTCCTCCTTGAAGCCTTCAACAGCAATAAAAACAACAAAAGCCATATCTTCATTATCCATGACCACGACATCTCCAAAATCACCTGGGACCATGACCACAACAAAAACAACTGCAGAAAAACAAAGTTCACCTGCAGCAGGTCCAGGTAAAAATACTTTTTAATTATCTAATATTCTGAAATTAGGTAAAATATCATGTGGCAAAGTTTAATCTAAGACCAGGCAAAAGAAAAAAATGGTGTGTCAAAAGTATGTTTTTACTTTCAATTTTTTTTATTACCACAAACTCCCTTGCTAATTTTCACTGATTTTCAAAGCTATTTTTAGAATTTGAATAATGCCATAACAAAACCATCTTTATAATATGCTAAGTAATAAATATTTCATTAGAGTTTTGTCTATATTCCTGGAGCAATGGATAGCGGCTAGGATTGAGGAATCGGAGAGTCAAGTTTGAATTCCAGTCAAATCCATTACATTCACTTATGTACTAATACTGTTGGGAAAGGTATGAATCCTCTTCTTTTCTCCCTAGCTATGGGTAAATAGCAGGACAGACCAACTGCTCTACCGTAGAAAGAAATAGCAACCTACTGCGTGAAAAAAAATCTGCCTTGTCAGTTATGTATCAGAAGATACATGATCACCTAAGCATGTGTCATGCATCGTACATAACTGTAACTATATTCCTGACATGAGGTATTGTAACTATTTACATTGTTCGGACTGTTGTCCTTATCTTTATTGTCATATTCACAACATTTCGGCTGTTGTACACTCCAGCCTTCTTCCAGATCTGTTTATATTTCTGAGATGTGGTATTATAACTGTTTACACACTATTTACTTTGTTCAAACTATTGTCCTCATCTTTATTGTCATATTCACGATATTTCAGCCATTGTACACTCTGACCTTCTTCAGGATCTGTCTATATTTCTGAGATGTAGTATTGTAATTATTTACATTGTTCAGACTGTTGTCCTCATCTTTATTGTCATATTCATGACGTTTCGGTTGTTGTACACTCCAGTCTTCTTCAGGTGATATACAGGTTGTGATGGGCAAATTGTCACCATTTTATCTTTTTAATGCTGCACATGTGCATAATTTGTTTTTGATTTTATTGACTGCACAGTATAGTAAGATGAGTTGGACACTATGATGCAATTCACTGAAGCAGAAATTTGAAAATGGCATGCTTTACTGCTTGGTATTCACACCAGAAGCTCCAATATGAACATTTCAGAGTGTTTGCCCATCAATTTGAGGACAGTGCAGAGGATTCAGAAAGAGTTGGATGTCTAATGGTGATTACAAAGGTACGGTAGCTTGGAAAACTCATTCTGATCTTTCTGATAAGACAAGAACTCCCGAATTTGTTGGTGAGGGCCTCAGACTCAATACACCTACATCGCGTGACTTGAGGAGGTAGTGCTGTCCTGGGTCAAGAGGGTGGCTGCTGAAAGATCTTATGTCTGGCAACACGACTCCACAACATGCCACACAAGCAAGAGAACCCAGTCATTGCTGTCAGACAATTTATCCATTGTACACTGTACATTGGAATTTTCAAATAAAACCCTTTTTTAGTCCACTGAAGTAGATTGTTCTAGTTCCACACGCCATGCCTCTACTGGATATCTCAGTTTCAGTTATTTCCCTTTGGTAACTCAATTCTCCAATTTTTGATTTACCTCTGCTGTGGCCAGGTATTGAACTCACAACTCTTTGAGTCAAGTCACTGGATTACTTCCACCAACACTTTTATCAAACTGGGCCATGTGTCCTTGGGGGCTGAATGTGGAGTTAATGAATTTATGGGACATATAAACCTAATGTCTCAGTTACCATTTTTTACCAAAGCTCATATTATAATTTTTTGTTATTGTTGTTTTTCTCTTGCAATCTGTATTACTGATTCCAATATTGTATTCATGTTATTTGGAACTGGAACACTACCCCAGTGAACTAAATAATGGGTTCAGTTCGAAATTCCAATGTATATCACCTGAAGAAGGCCAGAGTGTATAACAGCCATGAATATAGACAATAAACATGAGTTCGAAATTCCAATGTATATCACCTGAAGAAGGCCAGAGTGTATAACGGCCATGAATATAGACAATAAACATGAGTTCGAAATTCCAATGTATATCACCTGAAGAAGGTCAGAGTGTATAATGGCCATGAATATAGACAATAAACATGAGGACAACAGTCTGAACAATGTAAATAGTGTTCATTAGAGTTTATTCAGATATTTTTCTATAATCTTGTAAATGCCCTACACACAAGCTGCTAGTGGCCCACTGGCGGGCTGCTGGTGACAACACCAGTGGTCCTTAGGGACATGGCAGAAAAAAATATAAAAAAATGGTACATCAAAAATGACATATTTCTCTTGACACTGTTATTACTGTATACTTGCTTGATAATTGTTATTGTTTTAAAAAGCTATTTATAAAATTTAAATAAAACCATAACATATGAAACTGAATTTATATATTTTTCTAAAGAGCTGACAACAAAAATGTTAAACACTTTATTTATTCAATTGTTTATTTGAGATGAAAAAATGATGTGAAAACAATATTTTTACAAGAGTATAGAATTTAATTTGTGACCTAAAATAATAAATTATGTATTTACAAGATTATGAGAGTATTCTTATTGCTCGTTATAACAATATAATTTTATATTTACAAGATTGGTAAATATATAAGAACATTTGGAAAATGCTTATTTTGACATGTTTACCGATCAAACAGTGTCACCAGAAAAAAATCTCACCCATGTGGATTTGGTTGATATAAAATGTATTTTTCTGATGAAGCTGTTTGATCCTTGAAACATTGTCAAAATAAAACTTTTCCAAAATGTCTTATATACTTACCATTTAGTCAGATTCTCATCCAAATTGAAACAACCCTACACGCAAGTCACCACTGGGTGGCATGCCACTAGTGTTTACAGCTGGTGGCCCACTGTTGGACCACCAGTGTGTTTCTCTCAGCAACATTACCATTAGCCGGCCCCTAGAGGCCCACTGGTGGCCTGCTGGTGGCTGCCACCAAGAACCACTGGCTGTGATTAAAAAAAGGAATTATTTTCTATACTAAATAAAAATTTTGAAGTGAAACAATAAAAAAAATTGAAATGAAAGTCTACTGAACTTTACTTTAACAAAATATTCACTAAATACCAAATAGAGAGCAGACCATCCAAAACTTTCACTTTGCTTCCTAAATACGAGAATGATTTCACATATTTCAGGTTGTTGCTGCCAATATCTAGATATAGATATGAGCATAGTAAAAAAACATATATATATGCACATATACTTACTATTAAGTTTATATTAGTGACTATGCATAATACGTCAGTATTTTCCACCTGAAGATTGCACATTTGCATGAAACTCCGAGTTGTGCTATCAATGTTGGATATTATGTATATTCACTAATGTATATATATTCCTTCTCTTAGATTATATATGATCTAGAAATACTTGTGAAAATTTCAGTTTTCTTATTTTATTTTTCTGATAAATGTTAATTCTTCCATTAATGATTGAATAAGCTCATAGTGAGTTCTATGCCAATAAAATATCCGTAAAAATTCCCCTATCACATTGTTAAATATTTGAGCTTAACAGCTTTAACAAAATATTGCACTAACACTGATAAATATGAATGCAGGTCATAGGTTTAAGAAGTAAGGGGTACAAATGAAAAGATTTCCATTTCACTGAAACAGGCATTAAACACTTCTATCTTCCACTCTTTTTTTCTTTCTTTCTTTTCATTTTTTCACTGAAACCAAGTAGCATGTTTGATATGTCTTTTCTGTCTTTCCTCTCAATCAAAATGGAATAGTCTATTATTTATGACGTATTGACAGGAGTCATTAAATACGTCTATCTTCCCTTCTTTCTTTCTTTCTTTCTGTCTGTCTTGCTTTCTTTCTTTCATTTTCTCACTGTCTGATGTCTTTTCCATCTTTCCTCTCAATCAAAATGGAATAATCCATCATTTATGAGGTATGGCAGGGCGTAATGGTTGTATTAAGGGAAGGGAAAAGCAAAATTAGTATAAGGTAATACAACGCGTTTGGGTTCTATATATGTTTTAATTATTTTTCCATGTCTGTTCTTTGGACATCAAATTAAATTGAAAGAATTTAGAAGCTTTATAGGAGGCAAACACTTTTTTCTTCACTTGTGAAATTTACAATAAAGTGAATTATTTGAAATCATTATAATCAAACAGCATTTATTATTCTTTTATTTAATAATCTTTTAAACAAAATGATTTCTAAAAATGTAATTTGAAATTCTTTACAATTGCATATGATTAATGTTATTTTCCTTTTTAATTATTTTTTAAGCCACAAGTAAAACAACAACAATACCATCAGGTAAGACATTTCTTTACTTTTCAAAGGCTTTCATTTAGTGTACTCATCAAGCAATAAGATACAACCAACCACCTAAATATCAAATTTACTGGTATAGGAAGCTAAACAATACAGACTTCAGCTGTTGTGATTCTAGGATTGATAAGCCAACTAATCTTTAAGAAAAATACTTTTTTTTTTTTAAATATAGAACAACTGAAACTTTCCAGAGACTTTTTCTCACATACAATTTTTGATACTGGGATTTTTGACAAAATCTAAAGAAATATCTGCAATGTTGTCGATCTTCACCTGGCATTTCAGTTTCAGTCACTTTCCATCCTCCAAATTGTAGCTTTCCATTATCTTTTTTTATAAATACTTTCATGGTAACTTTTCTCAAAAGTACATTTGTTTTTGGTACATTGACCTTATAAATTTGAGCATATTATTTGATTCAAATAACTTGGTGCAGTCATTAGCCAAAATGGATCCAAGCTGTAAGTCAATGCAAGAATTGTGTTGACAACAATTGCAATGGCACAGTTGAAACTGAACTGGAAAGACAAAAATCTCACCCTCAAAAATAAAATGATATCATCTTGCCAGTTCTCCTGCATGCAAGCTACAGAGATGAGATATTTTATATGACTGTTTGGTATTTCCTACACAGACCATGTCACAAATGAAGAAATCTACAGAAGAGTGAATCATCAGATAAATGGCTATAAAAACGCGTTGACCACCATAAAGAAGGTGAAGCAGAAGTAGGATGACCACGTAATCGGATTATGAGGCCTCTCCAAGACCATCCTACAAAGAACAGTACAAGGAGGAAGAAGAAGAAGAAGAAAGTGAGTGAGTGTGAAACAATGTTGTCGAATGGACCAGTGAAAATTTTACCCACACCCAGGCACTGACCAACAGCCATGTTGGGTGTGTTAGATATTTAACTGCTCTGTACCTCAAGGAGCTCCCAAACAGAAAATAAAGAGGTACTAGTAACAAGAAAAGAGGATGTGAAATACTTTTACCACATGTATCACAACATAAAACAAAAGACACAACAAACAATAGTTTATTACTCACAAGATATCTGTGTCCTTGTGAGGATTTCTCTACTTCTCAGCATTGGGTTATGGTGCCTGGTTAAGTGGGTTAACTTCACCTTTTTATATTGACTCGAGACTTCTCAATACGGTATCTGATCCTTGTCACTGCCAAACTCTCTCTGCCTCTAGGAGAGTCCAAGACGCAGGGGGTGTTTGTCATGCGACTGTTTGGAACAGGAATTTATGAGATCCCAAAATAAATCTTGTAGCACACTGTATCCCTACAACCAGATCAAATCAAGGCGTCTTGTTGAGCAAGCCACTATGCAGTGGGACAGAACAAGGTGGAGGACAAGACTGGCAGTTAGGTCTCATAATTTTGCTGTTGAAATTACTAGTTGTAACTATAAGTTTTAGGTTAACAGTTTCATCTCTTGCATTTCACGCTTCTGGCTTCTTGCTTTCTTGTCAGCTACAATCTTCAAAAATATAAACACAGTGTCAACCATCATCATCTGTCTGCCTAAATCCTGTTCTTTTATTATCTGCTCTCCTCAAAGTTTTTCTCAGATTCTTTCACTCTCAGTAATCTCTTGCATCTTAGTGGCTTTATTGCCTTACTTGAAATGATTAAAACAAAAAACAAAGCAGAGTACCATCAAGAGATCATTTTATTGTACTTCAGCTCAAATCTGTGGATTTATCTATCAGATAGCTATTTCTACATTATGCTAAAAGAGCAGTATATTCAAACCATTATACATCTGTAAGGTTTAAGCTTTTCTTATCATTGCTCACTTACATTACTTCCACTTTATCACTCACCCTGCTTCTTTTACTTTGTTTTCTACAATAAGAAACTAAATTTAATTGACTTGGTTTCAGTACTGACTGTTTTGCAGTTCATAAATTGTAGTAGGAGCCTTAATTTTGAGCTATATTGTGTTGAGCATGGCTGGAATTCAAGTGAGTGATTTTCCAATTTTAAAAGAATTTCAGCATTCTGTTACCATTGTTAAACAAGGCAAGGTTGTTGGTCATGGAGAGCTGTTTGAGGTCCAGGGCCTCTTTTATAACAAGGTGTTTTCAGAGAAATGATTTAAAAAGGTCTCTAGTGTTTTTGACCAGTATCTTTCTTAAGGGTCATTGTAGATTATAGACTGATAGATGTTTTTCTAAATCTAAACTGGTAATGACCAATATAATGTATCAATTTCACTGCTTAGTACAAGACTGTGTTTCTTGTCATCAATCAATTACCTATATCAGACATACAACCACCTCCTTGAGTAGATGACTCACATGTCCCTTATCAGAGCAAAGCACTATAAAAAACATAATAAAAATAAAAAATAAATAAAATTTTCCTTCTCAGTCATATTTGACAAAAGATATATATCAACATGGAAGAACAGTAGAGTAATGGATAGCAGCTTGGATTGAGAAATTGAAGAGCCGAGTTCGAATTCCAGTTGAGTTCATTGCATTCAGTTACATGTTAATACCCTTGGGAAAGGTATGACTCTATATCTCTTCTTCATTCATCTATGGGTTGATAACAGGACAGACTGGCTCCTATAGCCTTGGGTGGCAACCGTCTAAGAAAGGGACAATTTAGAACCTGAGGAGAGTCATTTGGCGACCTTTTGGCACACTGTGCACAATTTCTCAGTATTTGGCTCTTTGTAAAAGTACAATTGGTTCTGCACAAGCCTTCACTGCAATAATCAAATCATATATGTGAGTAGTTTGGCTGTTTGGTTCTAAGAACAGAGCTGCTGGAACCTCATACATTGAAAGACAATAGGAGAGTCTTCCATGTATAAAACAACAATCACTAAAATTATATTTTGTTAGGGTAATACTGGATGATAATGGATTTAAAGCAAACAGTTTTTTTTAATTATAGGGCTTGATATCTAGAGATAGATCATTAATAATAAAAAAAAATAAAATAAATTTGTTCACTAAGCTGTTAGATATTCCAACACTGGGTATCATTATTTACACTATTTATATTAGAACTACTCTCCTCATTTTTGTTGTTATTATCACAACATTTCGGCCATTTTACTCTCCAACCTTCCTCAGGTGTATGACAGGCAGCAGCAGTTGCAACTCTAATCACTAACTTTGATTCAGGCCATAAGTCCAATTCCAGTCAATAGACCAATTTGGGCTGAAAGTCCAATTTGGACCAAAATTCCAATTCAGGCCAAAAATTAAATTTCTTCAAATCACACACACTGCAGAACTTCAAAACCTCACATCACGAAACCTCTCACTTCAACTCTGATTCCATGGCATTTTGAAGAAATAAAATTGATTTCCTCAATTCACAAAGTTTGGGGGATATTTTAAAATTAATTTAAAACAAAAAAAAATTTAAATTCACAATTTTTATGTTACTTTAAACTCAATATAAATTAAAAACTTAAAATCACTCATTTTTTTCGGTTATTTTAAAATTTGAATTTTTAACTGTCCCCTCCTCATCCAGACACAAATCCCAATGCAGGATGTTCAAGCACCAGATGAAAGGCAGATTTTCAATCCTGGAATCATCCTGATTCCAAAATGGTAAAATATGTCTGTATAGCAAATGTGGCCCAAGACAGAATTTACCATCTATATATTTAGATTAGCTTCTGTTTCATTGAAATTTTTGGATTCTGAAAATGCAAACTCTTCCCACCTTAGTTACAAGTAATTATTATTAGAATAAGAAAAATTTTGCATTTTGGAACTATAGTCAATAAGGTCCAGTGGTTACCATGACATTTCTACCTTGAAGCCAAATTTTGCATTTTCCATGCCAGTTTCAACTTGCTACCCAACTTGCCAATTTCCTGAGCCATGGAAAATGGAATAGACTTAATGAGTTTCTAATTCTTAGACCATTGATTCTTCCGGAGAAAAATATTCAAAAAGAACTTCTAATTTAACCATTTTCCAGTAAGAAGGCAAATGATGGTGGCATCCAAATGTCTACATTTCTTGACTCCAATGTAAGATAGCAGATAATTTTTTTGCTGCTTGTTCAAACCATCTCTCCTCTTGGGCTTCCATAGATATTTTCAGCCATCTTAGAAATCTTTTCTTATTTATTTGGCTCAGTTCCACACTACTTAAAGTTATGGCTGCTCAATTTCCATCTGGTCTATTGTGTAAGTATAATCTATTGTTTTTGATGTTCTTATTAAACCAAACAAGCAGCACATGGAAATTATAGTATCGTTTAAAACTTTATTGTCTGCAATTGGAGTTTACAATTACAAAAATACTAGATTTTCATAATTTGAAAATCTGGTTTCTAAAAGAATTGCATTGAATTTTCTGAGACTGTTTTTCATTATAAAACATGAATTGTATTTTATGAAATTCTATAAAATCTTTTTTTTTCTCTCTCTATCTTTCATAACTGACACATTTCAGTGAAACTTTTATGAGTTTTATAATATTTTTTCTTTTGCATGATTTCTTTTTTAAAATCTTGTTTTATTCTAAATTCATTTCATATATCAAATGGCAGATTGATTATAAGCCTGTTTATATTTTAAATAATGTACCATTTTTTATTTTAATCCTAACATTCTTTATAATACTGACAACCAATATCTAAGCTGCTGCTGATACTACTACTACTGCATCATCATCATCACAACCAATATCATCATCATATTATTACGCTCTGCCAATACCTCATAAATAATGGACTATTCCGTTTTGATGGGGATGAGAGGACAAAAGACATATCAAAGAACACTACTTGGTTTCAGTGAGAAAATAAAAGAAATAAGGGAAGATAGAAGTGTTTAACACCAGTTTCAGTGAAATGGAAAAAGTTGTCAATTTCAAATTTTTTTTTTCATTTGTACCCCCTTACTTCTTAAAACAATGACCAGCATTCATATTTTTGACTGTTATTGTAGTACTTTGTTAAAGTTATTAAGCTCAAATATCTAACAATGCAACAGGGGAATTTTTACAGATATTTTATTGTCATAGAATTTGCCATGAGCTTATTCAATCATTAACTTAAGAATTAAGAAGATTCATCAGAAATTTTCTATAATAGGAAAACTGAAATTTTTACGGGCTAAAACTAGTTGTTGTTGTTCTTTTTCTTCTTCTTCTACTTATTACTATTATTATTATTACTACTACTACTATTACATCAGCAGCATCATGGGCTAATATGCTTTTTGTTATTACTATTATTTTATTAATAGTGTGATTCCATCTTATTATTTTTTTTATCTCAACACTCTTTGGTCAATACAGCCAACCACTGCCATAACAATAACTGGTAAAAATGCCTCATCTAAAAATTTCAAAAGATAAAACAATATATAATTTGTTGAGGAATTTTTCTTTTAATGGTAAAATATAACAAATCTGTTAATTTTGTAGCAGAGACATGGTAACTTAAATGTTCTTTCATGACTGACTTATCAATCTATTATTGTTGTATGGATTATCGCCCCTTATACGTATTCTATTCTGTATTTAAATAAGTCCAGCTCGGACACACTCCATTCTAAATCGAATAAAGCTTCAGATAAGTTATACCAGCGTTAGTCATTTCACTACAATTATACAACTATTTTAAAAATTCTTCTGTTTTAGATTATCAACAAATTAATAAATAATTGTGAAAATTAATATTTTTTACTGATTTAATCATTAAATCAAATATTATTTTTGATTGCTTATTATTTGTATTTGAGTTAAGTACTTCATAGATCAAGTAAAAAAATAAAAACAAATAATTTTGATAACACACATAATTTAACTATATTATTCTATGAATTTAATTAGAACCGAGATTACTAAGTAGTGGAGGAAAAAATGTTTTCAGCCTGACCAACCCAGCAGAATTTGATCAAATTTCAGATTTTATTGGGATGAGCCTTTTGGTCAGGCAGAGAACTTTTCAGTAACTCCTTGTAAATATAAAAACTAAAAAAATAGAAAGTTTGTTGTTGTTGTTGTTATTGTAGTAGCCATAGTAGTCATGGTAGTAGAAGAATAAAAAAAAACAAGAATTAAAAAGGAAAAGGAAGAAGTGGGTGGAAAGAGAAAAAGAAAAAGAAGGAAAAAACTTTAAAAAAGAAAAAGAAAAAAAGAATGAAAAGGAAAAAGGAAGAAATGAAAAAAGAAATTGGGAAAAAAGAAGAAAGAAATAAGACAAATGAAAAGAATAACAAAGAAATAAAAAGAAAAAGAAAGAAAGTGAATGAAAAAAGTCAAAAAAATGAAAAGTAAAAGGAAGAAAAGAAAAAGGGAGAAATGAAAAGAGAAAGGGAGAAATGAAAAGGAAAAGGAAGAAAAGAAAAAGGGAGAAATGAAAAGAGAAAGGAAGAAATGAAAAGAAAAAGGGAGAAATGAAAAGGAAAAGGAAGAAAAGAAAAAGGGAGAAATGAAAAGAGAAAGGAAGAAATGAAAAAGGGAGAAATGAAAAGAGAAAGGAAGAAATGAAAAGAAAAAGGGAGAAATGAAAAGGAAAACGAAGAAATCAAAAGAAAAAGGGAGAAATGAAAAGAGAAAGGAAGAAAAGAAAAAGGGAGAAATGAAAAGAGAAAGGAAGAAATGAAAAGAAAAAGGGAGAAATGAAAAGGAAAACGAAGAAATCAAAGGAAAAAGGGAGAAATGAAAAGAGAAAGGAAGAAAAGAAAAAGGGAGAAATGAAAAGAGAAAGGAAGAAATGAAAAGAAAAAGGGAGAAATGAAAAGGAAAACAAAGAAATCAAAAGAAAAAGGGAAAAATGAAAAGAGAAAGGAAGAAATGAAAAGAGAAAAAGGAATAAAAGAAGAAAGAGTATAAACAAATGAAAGAAGGAAAACTAACGATAATCCTTGAATTAAAAAGTGGGCCATAGTTTATCAGTTTTGTCCATCATAAAATGAAAGAAAGAAAGTAAAATGAAAGAATGTCTATCCGAGATATTTTAAAGCTACTTCTCACATACATTTAACTCATAATGTTGTGAAACTTCAATGATTCTTCCTGTGGTTATTTTGAATATTGGGTCTTTCACTAACCAAATATCCTAACTCTCGTACACCTACTAGGATGGAGCTTGTGTCCTGCTAGTGCTACCTCACCTGAGATTCTCCTCACCTGCTGACAACTAAAAAGCAACCTCTGCTGCCTCTGCAGCCATTTTGATGATACTTTACATTCTTCCATCAACTCATATTTCTTTCAATAAACTCTTTCTCAATTCACAGTTTTTGTATGAAGATAATCGAGAGAGTGTCCTAAGGAAAAACACAAATTCACAGAAGGTTTATGTAATTTCAAAATCGTATTGTTTCTCTTCTTCTAGGGTTACTTTAGAGCTTCATAATTTAAACTCACAAAAGTTTTATTTTTTAAATTTTAATTAAATTTTTAATTTTTTTTTCTAGAAATAACAAAATCCTGGCAAACTTGGACCTTTGAGGCCACAAATAAACCAGAGTATCAAAAGGTTAGTTTTTCCTTTGATAATGCAATTATTTTAATGACCTTCACTCTTCAGCAATGTTTACTGTTTTAAAAAGCCATGATTAGAATTGTAATAAAACCTAAACATATGATGAAAGTGAATTCAAACATATTTTTTGTTCATGAGAATTTACAACAAAATATTAAACATTATTTATTTGTTAGTTTGTTTATTTACAAGAATAATTTTATATTTACAACATTCTAAAAATTAATACAATTAAAACTAATTCAATGTTATATTTATTATTTACCAATTTATAAAAAAATAAATATGAAAACAATTTTTTATTCATAAATTTATAAACATTTACTAAATTATAAAAATATGTGAACCAACTATAAGGAATTCCTTATTATTTACCATTTTATAAAGTTTGAATCAATCACAATTAGCCAATATTTTGCCAAACATTCCAATAAACAATATTGTAAATAAACAATCTAATAAATAAATAATGTTTATTATTTTGCTGTTAATTCTCAAGAGGAAAGAAAATGTATAAATTCACTTTATTGTGTTTAGGTTTTATTTCAATTCTAATCATTGTTTTTTAAAGGGATAAATATTGCCAAGGAGTGAAAGTATTTAAAATAATAGCAGTGTCAAGGGAAAAGCCATCCTTTTGACACTCCAGTTTTTTGCAGCCACAAAAGTCCAAGTTTGTCCAAATACCTTTCTTAAATGGCAATATTTTGAAATTCCTTTTTTAATGTTTCCTTCCTTCATCTTTTTAAGATAGCAGCAAAAACAAAGTTTGAAATACATTGCAAAAACTAAATTTCATGATCTTGGAAAGTTGTGATCAGGTTCAGTGAATTGTTGGCAACTTAAAAGACAGATATGTTGTTTTATGATTATTTTACAAAAATTGGTTCACTGTGTCATAACAGACAATTTTTCTTGTCAGAATCTATCTTAGACATATATGAGTCCATCATTCATCCATGTATTGACTATTGCTGCTACATCTGTTCTGGTGCTTCTGCTATGTATTTTGAGATTCTTGATAAAATCCAAAGAAGAATCTACAATATTATTGGTCCTGACCTGGCATCTCAGTTTCAATCACTTTCCCACTGCCATAACATAGCTTCCCTATGCCTTTTCTATAAATATTTTTATGGAAATTTTTCTGGTAACTTTTCCTCTTTGGTATGTTGCAATTTATGAATTTAAGCACAGTATTAAATTGGCAGCAAGTCAGTTTACAGTTGAAATGGCTAGGTGTAACCATAAGTTCTTTACTAACAGTTTCTCCTGATGCACTTTTCGCTTGATGAAATCTCTTCCAGTTTCTTACTTTCCAGTAAACTTTGATCTTCAAAAATTTAAATTCAATGTCAATCATTATCTTCTGTCTTCTTAATTCTTGTTCATTTATTGTTCTCTCTCCTTAATAATGCTTTTCTTTCCCCATATGCTCTCACATTCAGTAACCCCTTGCATCATAGTGGCTTTATTGCCTTCATTGGGGTGAAATGATTAAAAAAATTTAACTGTATATTAAAATTTAAAAAAAAACATTTTATTAATTTTCATTCAATCTGTAAAATATTTAGAAATATTTTTTTTTCTGTTCTTTATTCTTGTTAATTAATTTTCAATAATTATTTTTTAAAAAGAAGTAATTTATCAAAATGTTACTGCCAAAGCTCAATTCAAACAATGATAATTTTTAAATTAATTTTTCTTTTTAATTTTTATTTGCATTACATTCCCTTCATTTATTTCTTTTTATTATTGCTTTTTCTTCTATTTTTGAACAGTTTTTTAATACAACGAATAATTTCATTTAAATTAACTACATTACTTAAAATGATTACTTCACTACTTATATAAATGTCTTAGTTGGCAATAATATAAGTGATGGATGACTATAAAAAAGCACTGTTGATTATTTATGACTAACGTGTTTAAATAATGTTGTTTGTGTTACATAGCAATAATTGTAAGTAAAATGGTGCAATAAAATAAGTAACCAAGTAATCATTTTAAGTTCTCCTAATATTAGTGCCATTTTGTAATGTTTATTTTATTTTTATTGAATGACATAAACTTTTTTAGTATCCTTACTATCACTATATTAAACCAAGCATCGTTTTTAACAACATTTGCCTATAATTTTATTTTTATAATTTTCTTATTTATTAATTATAACAACATTTTTTATAGATGAGGACGTATTTTCAAATTTGTTGGAAAAGCATTCAAGTCATAATGATATTTTGTTTTATTATTTAACTATCAAATATTTTTAACAAAAATAATAATAAAATATTCTCATATATTTGATGGTAATTTTTTACTTTTATTCCTTTTATTATTTATTTTTATTATTATCTTTTTTAAAATATATATAATAAAACATTTGGTACATTTGATGGGGAACTGTTTACTCTGACGTACAGCATTAAATATATATGTGTTAATGTGTGTATCTAAACACTTCAAGTAGATGAAATACATCAGCCCGGGAGGTTAGTTCATCTAAGAAAAGGAAAACTGATTTTAACGCTCCACTGCCTTGCAGCCAAACCCAATCATGGGAAAGATTTCTGGGAGTAAACCTTTAGGACAAATCTAGAGTCTGCAGAAATTCAAATTCCAAGTTGATGTCTGGCATGGTATAATTCACTTCATGGTTTGAAAGTGATGTAATGAATATGCATACACCTGGGTTCTCACTCACAGTAATATGATTGGCTGGTGTCAGCCATAAATACAGACTGATGTGGAGGTACAGGACGACGCCTATTGGTTACGCCCATTGCCTACCACTACGACGAGGACCAGTCCATTACAGTTACCTGCTAGATTGTCCTACCCGGTTACAGTGTCAACACCCACTTTGCTACTTCGAACAAATATATCCCTTTCTGTGACATATCAGAAAGAAGTCTTTAGCCTTGGGTGGCAGTCTTTCTAGAGATGGTGTCTCAATATGTAGGATTGTTGTCCCACATTTTGTATCAACTACTGAAAGAACTATGTTCCAACCAACCATAGGAAGTTCGATGATAATGATCACCTTCCTGCTTTCTAATTTACAGATCCCATTTTAACAAAATTCCTATTTTTGAAACATGTTTTACTTGTTTTTTTAAAATGTTTTTAATTAAAGAAATTTAAAGTCTGTTTGTGTGTATATCAATAATTTTAAAATGCAGAATAAATGTTTTTTTTTTTTTTTTTCAAAGAAAAGTTCACCCAATGAAATGCTTGAGAGACTCTCATGGCAGAGTTATGCAATGAATTGTATGATATGAATATAAGAGAAGATGGTAGGAACTGAAGTGAAGATTAGGAGGATAAGGAGAATATATATAGATTGACACATATTGTATATACTCAAGGATAATATTCACTTTTTTTCACCAAAATTTTGATAAAAATCAGTGGTGTGGCCTATCCACTCAACATCATTGAGAATCTGAATAGACTGTGGCATATTATTAGTCCAGGCAAGTACCCTGGGCATACGTGAGAGCAAGGTAGAAAATGAATTTTTTCCAATATTTTGATTTTTTACAATCACCCTCTTCCAACAGTACCACATCATAAATCAAATAAAAGTACCTGATCTGTACTGCTCCTATTTACCATTTATTATCTAATTTACAGCATAAGACTATAATTTTCAAGTGATTTTTGGACTGAAGCAAGTATTAATAACCACGTTATGGTCTAAATGGAGCAGTACCATACTTGATAAGTAAATACCACACAATTACAACCAATCACTTTTCTTTGTTTTAATATATGTAAGCAAAGTTTTGAAATAAAGATGAATATTTGAAAATATTTAACAAATATTAGTTATATTTACATTAAAAAAGGGCCATGTAACTTGCCAGATTTTAGTGCAACCTATACATGAGTATATACGGTAACTTGATGCAGTGTTCAATGTATTGTTTGGGGAAGCATCTATGTGGGAGTCTGTCCAACAAAGTAACAGTACTTATGAAAAAAGTGTCTGAGTGGAACCTTCTCCTTACATTTGGAATACTTTATGGAACATACTCCCACATGGTTGCTTCCCTGAAAACTGCAATTTTAATATCTTCAACTCAAAAGTCAGTCATCATCTATCTTTATCATCCTCACTTACTACCAACTCATCATTCATATCACACACCTCATTTATCATAGTCATTTTAAAAGTAACCTTCTGTCTTAAGTAACTCTTGAACTGTATAACATAAAAATTTTAACCTTTAGCACTCTGCATTATTCACTACTTTCCTTTGCACTGCATTGTTTTTCTTAATTTCAGTCATCGTCATTTTCTGTTGCCATAACAGGATATGATAACACAACTCCAAAATTCAAACACACTATTATTCACTCATTTGAGTCATTTGCAGTGGCGGGATAAAATGTTTGCTTTGCAAGCAAAATCACCTCCAGTATGTTAAAGGTTTTAATAGAAGAAAAGCTACTTTGTCAAACATTAATTTTTCTACAATTCCAAAAAAATTCATTAAGGCAATCCCTTTAAAAAATTTAATAAACAAAAAAATGAGACAAGGAAAGTGAAAATTAAAATTTAACAGGCTACATTATAAATTATTACTTCCTTTTCTACTGCATTCTTTTTCAAGGTCTCTCAATTGCATTATCCTTACTGTTCATTTCACTCAAAGTTGTTTTCTGTTGCCATAGCAGGATATGACAACACAACTATGTAATACAAATACATTATTGTTCAGGGATCAGAGTCACCTTCAGTGGCAAGATAAATGTTTTCTACAGCAAATAAAGTCACATACAGAATGATAAAGATTAAAGAATTTATTTGTAAGATTTGTGAAATTTTATTTGCTTGTCATGTTCATTTTCTCTGTTTCTTTTTATTTCAGATCTATGCTTTGCCTTGGACTTCAAGACTTGTGCTGACACGGGTTATACAAGAACAATGTTTCCAAACTTATTTAATGATGATAACATTGACGCAAGCAAGAAAAGATTTTACACAAATGCAACTGATGTGATAAACAGAGGCTGTTCTTCATTTGCTCTTCACTACATGTGTAGTTTGATTTTCCCAAAATGCGTTGATGGATACATGTTGTACCCATGCAAAAGTACTTGTCTAGGTAAGTAGAAATTGATGCAAAAATACATGTGGGTGTAATGAAAGGTTCTCAGCCAGACCACCTTCCCAAAATCTGAACATAAAAGAGGATTTGTTTTGAAATCCTCTTCTTGGTCAAACTGAGAATTTCATTAGCAACTTCTTATATATATATATATATATATATATATATATAGTAACCTAGAAAAGGTTACTGAATGAGGAATACGCAAAACAGAGGTTGGAAATGAAAATGGTAATCTTTAAAGCATCAACAAAATACAATACTTGCCAGTGGTATGAAGTAGGTAAACCACTGCTAGTGGTGGACTACTTAGACAGCATATTACCCCCACTTAAAATAATGTCCAACATATTTATAACATACCCATTAGTATTCATAGGTATGATTTATAACAAAATATATATATATCTATATATATATATATATATATATATAACACATAAAAGTTTAATGGTCAGAATCAGACGAGAAAACAGTAGTATTAAAAAGTGCTCAATACACATGTGAAAAAACAAAAGTAAAAATAATATATAGACCTTTTAACTTTAAAAATCAGGAGGTCAGTTGAATCCACTACCTTAGTTTCAACCTTACAGTATCCTCAGGTGAATTTATCAAAAATAAAAAATAAAATTACCTAAGGATACTGTAAGGTTGAAACCAATGTAGCAGATTCAACTGACCTCATATTTTAAAGTATATATATATATATATATATATATATATATATATATATATATATATATATATATAGATAGATAGATAGATAGATAGATAGAATATAGATATAGAATGTGATCCATCATTTTAAAAACATATATATATATATATATATATATATATATATATATATATATGTGAACAGTGTATATAAATATAAATAAATATAAGTATGTATAATTATTTATATATTATATGCACGGTACTTATTAGAAAGTGCTCAATGTCAGAGATAGAGCTAACATATTTGGTTGGATAGATGTGAGTTTGTGACCCTGGGTTTCACACTTTAGCAATCGTCAAACAAACTGATTAATCCAACATCATCACTTGATAAGACACCAGAGGTGTTGAAACAAAATGGCTATTTTTATAGTGATTTTATAACATATTTATGTTATAATTTTTAAATAAATAATTATATTTGCTCTACTCTGTATTGAGCACTCTTTTTAGAATAGTAATTGTTGGTTATTGGAATTTATTCCGTATACACCAATCATATACTTGTATATATATATATATATATATATATATATATATATATATATATATATATATATTGTTTTAAAAATGATGGATCACATTCTTTTTCTTTAAAAGTAAACTTTTTCATCCAACACTTCTTCAGAAAGATTCATTGGAAAAAAAAAACAAACATGCAAAAAAAAATAATCATAAATGGCAGACCTGAAAAAATACAGGAAGCAGGGCTAAATAAAGAGCTATGACTAAAATAAATTTATTGCAAAATAAAAAAATCCATGTAACCATAAGTTCTGTGCTAACAATTTCTTTTCTCACACTTCTTGCTTGTGGAACTCCCTTCTGGCTCCATGTCCTCCAGCCACCTTTAATCTTCAAAAATTTGAATGCAATGTCATTACTAAGTGTTTATTACTACAACAATTTATTTACACCAATTTATTATCTTAGTAATAAATGTATTGTTTCTCAAGATTTGACAAAAAAAGTATTAAATACTATTTATTTATTAGATTGTTTATTTACAAAAATAATTTTATATTTACAAGTTTATCCATGTAAAATGAAAGCAAATGGAGTTCAATTCCAACATTGATAACATTTAATTTAAAAGAGGGCTCAATGCAAAGTAGAGCAAAATTCTTTATTTTAGGATATTACATAAAAAACATGTAAAAAAAATACTACACAAATGCAATCATGTTTCGATGCATATTAAAACATCTCATCAGAAATGTGATGCTACAGAACAATACTGAGCTACCACATATTACCACTGAGCCCCCCCCCCACAACTGGTGGGAAATGCAGTCCTCATTGGGGCCCCCAGGCAATGCTTTGTGATTCTCATTATCAACATTTTCTTTTTTTTTTCTACCTATATTTATTTAAATTACAAATCAAACTAAGCACAACTATTAAAGGATTAATTTTTTTATGTTGTCCTGTTTTTTGAAGAGTTTTTGTTTCCTTCCAAATCTGTAAATTTGATTTGCTTGTGCTAAGTCTCAGAAAAACACTATATCAAATTCATTATTTTTTATCCATAATGTTGAACGTGTTAAAATTATTCAACTTTTGAACAAGAAAAATCTCAACTTGATGTTAAAGACTGCTGCAAAACATTGTTAATTTATTTAAGATGGAATGACCTATTACGACGTGTCTCTAATTTGTATTTAGATACATTGTATTTATTTTCAATTGTTTACTTATATTGCATATTATCCATTATTGTATGTTAGTAGATCACAATAAAATTTGTATTTTATATGAATTCTACCTTATGAAAATTGAGGCAGTAGAGTAGGTGGCATCATATCATAGATTAGGGGGGGGTATCATAGATTCGAGGTGGGAGGAGGCACAAGACTCTTGCACTGGCCCTGAATGGATGGGCCATTTGTGTAATGAATCCACTTTCAGGAAAATGGAAACAAAAAGGACATGTATACTTAGAATCTGAAAGAGACACTTGAAATTTCTAGGGCACATAATGAGGAAAGAAGGCTTAGAGAATTTGACACTAGTAGGACATATTGAAGACAATAGGTACAGAGGAAAACAGCAAGTAGCCTACCTAACAAGCTTGCACAAATGGATGGCAGAAGTGAAGGGTCAAAAGACAAACAAAGAGCTACAAAGAATATGAAGTTGTGGGGAGCCATGATCAGCTATGTTCTGAAGGGATAAAACACATAGAAGAAGAAATCATAGATATACTAATGCCTGTCATGAACTTTGGAGAGTTGAGAAGACAAAGATAGTTTCTTTCCAAGCAAGTTATTAGCTGGAAATATGGTACCTGAACTTCTACCTCTATTTTTTTCTTTTCTTTTCTTATTCAGAGATAAAAAGCAAATGTGGTCCAGATGCAACGATATTTCCCTGTGAATATTTCGTTGATGATGAAACCTACTGCTTTTACCCAGAACCGATCACCACAGAAAAAACAGAACTGCGTAAGTTGAATATTTACTGTTATTCTTCTTTTTCTTTTACCAACTTCTCTAAATTTTATTTTCATTTACACACATTGAATTCATATCTAGAGAGACATTTTTGTGCAATTTGTATAAAGTATCACCTTGAATATGTTCTGATGAGATACATTATTTAGTTCCATCTGTTTAGATCTTTACAGCTAAAACCCAACATGCCACATACACAGAGACAAACCATCTGCATTCCCTTCATATTACATAAGCAAGAAAGAACGATGTGATGCTTTGTGAATAAAAAAACTCCCAAGAGGATGCTTCCCTAATCACTAAGTTCAGGGTAAACCGTTATCTATCGAACATATCCTCATAATGAGCACTTCTCATCTCTTCCTCCTACATCCCTAAAAAAAGCTCTTTCTCTAACCATCTACTTTGAGTGGCTCACGAGCCTTGTATTAGGTGAACATTTAAAATGAAAAAAAAAGGAACTTTTCATTTATAAAAATATCATGCAAGTCCCTTCCTAATGCTATAAATTTCATTGTGACAATTGCTTCTCAAAATCAGATCAGACTTTTACAGCTCGGACACACGATATCCATGTCATTGAATCATTTTCATTTCTTCTGTGTTCCAAATATAAAAAGAAAATTCCAAACCGCTTATTCCCAAGAACTACCACTTTGGTTGCTTCCCTGAACATGTTAAATACTCTTGGGCAAGGTATGAATCCAGCTCTTCTCCCCTTAGCTATGGATTAAATATTAGAACTTGTATCTGGAAAAATTATTGTTATTCTCAAGATGCAATATTCACTCACAAAAAATAATTATTCTTACAATCTAAAACAAATGTTTTGGTTTTAAATAAACTACAAAGGGTCGATAAAACATTAAAAACAAATTAATCTTAACCTCTTCAAGTCAAAGGTCAGTCATCATATTTCCTTGTTATATTCACACGCTTCACTTCCTAACATCTCTTTTATTTATATGACACACTTTATTATAATAACCATTTTAACACTCCCTACCTTAATTGGCTCTTGGCTAAAAAAATCTATTCAATGAATTTAGAGTTTTAGTTTTGGTCATGCCATAATATAATATTAGATATCAACTTTTTAAAAGCCATCCAAAAATGATGGCCGAATTTAAGTAATTTTGCAATTGCATTAGTTATATTTTCAGCTTGACTAATCAAAATTTTTATCAATGCAATTAACTATTGTTATATGCAAGGAAGAATTTTACGCTAGAAATTATTAAAAGTAAAAAAATATCTGAAGAAAACTAGCATGAAACAAAAGAAATAAAAAGCTATGTATTAGCAACCTGATCTGCCCTACTTACTAATGGTAACACAATACATGTTCCCTTATTGGCATCAAGTAATAATACCACCTCTTACCATTTCTAAGAAGGGGGAATAAATCAACAATCAGATAATTATCAAATTTTATTACAATTTTTAAGAAATTATTCTCTAACAAATAGAATTATTTTTTTAAAAAATTTAAAGTCTGACCTTGAATTAAAATACATACACACATACAAACGCAAGCGTACATACACACAATCTGAATGAAATTAAAATGGACATGTGTGTATCACGTGGGCTACTTTTCTTTCTGTCTGGCAACAACGTCTAGTTAATAGGAAAACGTTAAAATCTTTAAAGTAATTTTAATGTCTCTTCCTGCATTTAAACTGGATATATTTTCTAATAAATGTCATAAATGGACAAATAATTTAGATCTGGAATTTGATAATTTTGCCGTTAGCAAAGCGACAGGTAGTTTTATAACAAAAGAATAAGTAGCCTATGAGAGGCGTATAAAAATAAATGCAATCTCCTTCCCATTCCTTTTTTTTTTCTTTTTTGCGCCTTTTTGTTATTCATGACGCCTCTATAGTCGCCTGTTTTAAATTTACTTCGAGCGCCTGTGTGACATTCTTTCTCTACGAAATGTAAACAAAAAGAGCATAGCATGATGAAAAAAACGCCGAACTTGACGAAAACAAAATTTTATCGTCTAATGTTCATACTTATTATTAAAGAGGAAAGATCAAAGTATTTTGGGGGTATTTTTTTACATTTTTTAATCGTTCCTAGCACGTCCGAAATTTTCGTTAAAAATCTTGATTTTTTTTGTCAAAAAACAAAAAGACAGATAATCCATCATTTTCAATCATTTTTTTCCATTTTATAAAAAAGATGGAAATCTGACTTTGATATTCCTTTAAAAATCAATTATCATTTTTTCAAAACTTATTTTAATAGAATCAGAAATTATAATGTTTATTTAAAATATTTTGAACCTAGCTTAACTTCTGCGCCGAAAAAATGTAATTTGAAAATAAAACAAAGCAGGTCATAACCTATCGCGTCATTTGACAGGTGACGAAAGACATTTTCATGACGTTTAGATAACTTACGGGAGGATAATTCTTTCTACGGATGGAAGGAAGTGAAATTATTTAGATTTAAGTGAACAAGTTATTTACCTCGTTACTTTTAAGGAAAACTTTCAGCGCTCTAATTTTTTAATTTTTTTTTTTTTTTTTGTACTTAGCTTTCATCTTTACGTTTACGATGCTTTATGGAAAATATATTATAAAGAAATTAAAAAATAAGACTGTTAAGAGTGAGATTAAATTTCATAAGAAAGGTATTTAATTTCTTATGAAATTTTATCAGAAGTGTACATAAAATACTATAATTTTATGTACATTTATTACATTTTTACTGTGTTATTTGTATTTCCATTAATTTTATTATTAATTTTATATTTCATTTATGGAAAAATGTCATAACTGAGATTAATATAAAAATAAGATCATATAAATTAAAGTTTAGCAGTAGTTAAATTTCATAAGATGATACTGATACTTATAGGTACCCTTCTCAGTTGAAATTGAAAAATCAAATTATTAACTTCTCCATACGTGTTTCGCAAAAGTAAAGGCCTTAATAACGGAGAACAATGCTGAACTCAAATAATGCAACTTAATTGTATTCTGGTTGGTCTTCCGTACTTTATAATTACCGCCCGATTATAAACACAAAATTACATTTCTTAATTACTGCGGATCTTCTGATTGGTCCAAATGATACAATTTTCAAAGCACTAGACAATGACAATCTCAAAAGTTACAAACTTCGATTACAAATAAAAGTAGAGACGTCAAACATTTGAATTTAAATTTTGACTTTCGTGTAATTTAAAAAAATTAAACATTGAAACCTAATTTTTCATTCAGGTGTTTATCGTTTTATTTATTCTTCTTATCCTTTTTTTTGTTTTTAATTAGGCCACATTGTATATTGAAAAATTACATTTTTTTTTAATTACTAGAGCCATTGACCACTTTTTTCAATATACCAAAATTATTGATAAAAAAAAACGAAAATCACTTATATAAACAAAGTTAAAAATGGCAGTATTTAAAAACTGAAGACACTTATTTTTAGTTTTGAATGAAGAGATTTCTGATTTAGTTCCAACTCATTAACTAAGGGGAAATAACTCGTACATCATAATTATAATATTGCATGTGGTTTTGATTTAGATTGAATTAAACTCCCAAAGAAAACAGAACAGAATGGTAGACAGTACCAGAAACGTGTAAAAAAAAGAAAAAATATGACTAACAAAACCACAATTATTAAAACTATTACGTTAATGGCTATCTTATAACTCCCTGGTGAGTGAATAAGCTTAAAACTAGTTAATTATTATTAATTTTTAATTCTATCTGAAACGTTAGTAATTTTTCATGGAGCCTGCCATCTCTCTCTCTATATATATATATGTGTGTGTGTGAAAAATTCAAATCTAACTAAAAATATATCTGTAAAAAGACAATATGAATAAAAACAGAAAGAAAAACTGATCTTAAATGCGTTTCTTCCTCTTATGTAATTTATCAATTCAAATGTGTGGATTTTATTTTTGCAATATGTAATAAATAGAAGTAAAAAAATATCGTTAGTTTTTCAAAATTTTTAAATTTAAGAATGCTCATAAATCTTCATCAGACGAACTGGGAAAGTCAAGGTAAACTATAGAAGATGCAAAGTGATGTAATTTAATGCCTAATTAATGAAAGTGGGTAAATCCTGTTATTGTTGAATATTTTTTTATATAATTATTATTTATTTTATTTTAGTCTGAGAAATTAATTTATTTATTATAAACAATAGAAGATTTTGATTTAACAGTTTTCTTTGACTGTTTTAATATTTTTATGGTCATATATGTTGACTTGAGAAAGGAGTATATCTTTTAAGAAAGGAGATATTTGAAAAAATCTGGTGCAAAATAAAATCCTGACATTTGCCTTGATAGAGTCTATCAGAGGCTGAAATGTGTCAGTAAAGAATAGTTCCCCTTTTGTCTTTATTCATATATATATATATATATATATATATATATATAATACACAAATGTAAAAGAATAAAATTGCAACATTCAAAACATTAATTTATTTTCTTTCCTTTTTCTTTATATAAATCTTTTTTGCCTTTCATGGAAAATTTTGATGTTTCATTAATTATTGCAATTTTAAATAAGATTGCTTATTAATATCATTGTTAACCACCTGAAGAGACATTTTATTTTAAACGTTGAAACGAAATGTACAATTTTGTAGTGGATACTTACATGTTCTAAACTAATTGTATATAAATAATATATATATATATATATATATATATATATATATATATATATATATATATATATATATATATATAATATTTATACTTATAATTTTAATTTGAAATCTCAAATTCTGAGGGTATTTAAACTACTGGTTGGGGTTAGATTTTGTCATTCCCCTGTCCATGTCTGCAGATATCTCAACTTGTTCTCATTTAATACTGCTCAGTTCTTGCTCATTCTGTTTCCACTGAGTCTAACTCTGCACAACTCATCCCAAGGTTGAACTCTCAGTTACTACATTGTCAAATTCAGAAAGCAATACTTTAATCCTGCTTTAGTAAAGGCTAAGGTACTGTGGGATAATCCTGAGTCTAGACTTTGGAGTCTTGAAGCTAATATTTCTTCTTTTCTACCTTCTGATGAAGGTTACCTGAATGACTTACACCTAAATTCCAAAGGTCATAATGACTGAAATGTGATAATAACAACAGAGATAACGTTATTACTCTTAATGTAGATAATGATAACTCCTTATCTCAGAAATCCAAACAGAAAAAATGAAAAATAATTAACAATAATTTTAATGCCTCAAAGAAATTTGAATACAAGCCATATTGGTTTTTCTATTTTAAGAAGAATCTACAATGATATTGGTCCTGACCTGACATCTCACCACCATAATGTGCTTTTTCTAAAAACACTTTCATGGTAATTGTTCTGATGAACTTTCCTCTTTGGTATCTAGACTTTGTGTATTTAAGCATAGTATTAAATTGACGGCAAGGTCTCATCATTTTACAGTTGAAATATGTAACCGGAAATGGATGATCTCACTGGAAAGTGATTATCCAAAATGTTATTAACCCCCAACAGGCATTGGGCCCATGGAAAGATGGAACTATGGATGGATGTAACCATAAATTCTATGCTAACAGTTTCTTTTTTCACACTTCTCCCTTGTAGAATTCTCTTCCAGCTTCTTGCTTTCTAGTCAACTTCAAAATTTAAATACAATGTTATTCATTATCTTCTCTCTTCTTGATTCCTGTTCTTCTATTGTTCCTATTCTATTCTATTGTTGCTATAGTGTCTTCTTTTTCTTATATTCTTTTACACTCAGTAACCCCATGGATTTTAGATGCTTTGTTGCCTTGCTTGGGATGAAATGATTAAAAAATAATTTTTCATAACTGCTGAAATTGCAAAAAAAAAAAAAAAAAAAAGATGGCTGCTGAAATTGAAGGAAAAAACAACATAGTTTATTATCCCTCTGTCTTACTGACCTTGTTTCAAAATTCCTGAACTGTTGGCATTCTTACTTATTATTTATTCAGTTAATTATTTAGTGGGTGGGAGTAATGTGTTTGTGGTCATGTTTATTTATTTAGGATTTATAACAGTAGCAAAATATAAGAGGTGCTGAAGTGTATCCCCTCCCACTTACATTCCAAAATGATAGAAAAAAACTCTTGAGAAAATACAGATTTAACAAGATTTATTCTCCAATTAGTCAGAATTTAAATTTCAAAAATTTGCTATGATTTTTTATTTGGTTTGTTATCTTTTTCTATGTAAAGACTTACACTTATTTTCTCATGTACTTCCAAATGATGGCTTCACCATCATTATGTCAAATCTTTTAGCTGATTTAATATTTATTTGTAATCTTTTAGCAACTACTGTGAGTAAAAGAACAACAACAACAACAGCAGCAACAACAACCTCCGGCAAGTAAAGCAATTATTTTTCCAATTTGATTTAATTTTTACTTATTTATTTTTTAAATTGAAATTAATTTTTTTTTTGTGGTTTCTATTCTTTTTTTTACCTTGACTCAAGTCCAAATGTCATTGCACACAGAGGATAATTTATTTATCTGTTTATATCAAAGTTTAAATTTTTTTTTAATATCTCATATTACATATGTAATATATTTAAATATTTTGACAACTTCAAGGTCAAGTAGCAATAGTAAAATACATTTTAAAAGTCAAACATTTTATACAGCTATTCCTTTATATAAAAGCTTAGTTTTAAGCATAGAAAGTGTTTCAAAAAACACACATGCACTTGTAAAGCACAGTGTTTTATAATACATACCCACACAGTGTTTCATAGAAAAACATACATATGAAACACAGTGTTTCATTAAACAAACACACATACATATATGCGAAATACAATGTTTCATGAAATACATGCACACACACAGACACTTATATGAAACAAAATGTTTCATATAACACACACACAAACATACAAAATACAGTGTTTCATAAAACATACACACACAGACACACATATACTTATGAAACAGTGTTTCATAAGATGCACACACACACACACACACACATAATTACATCAATAAATTTGTGGCTCAATGAGGCGAAAAGTATTTTTCAAACATAATCTCCTTCTTTGTCAATACACATAATTCAATATTGAATTTTAATTACATAGATCAGGCATTATACAGTGAAAATTTCAAATCAAAATTCAGCTTATAACTATGAGCTATATCTATCTATCTATCTATCTATCTATCTATCGATATATATATATATATATATAGATATATAGATATATAGATATATAGATACATAGATAGATAGATAGATAGATAGATAGATATATGATGGAATCTCCTCTCAATTTTGATGTATGAGGATCTGAAAACCTGACTCAGTTTTTACATTTGTGTCATATGTGACACTTCAGTCCCACTAGTGACTTGCATACAAGTCCATATATTGTGCAACAGTGAAGATCTCGGGACATAGCTAGCAACAGGAACATTTGCTGACACTTTTCATTGTTGTCTTTTATTCTTAGTCGGTCAATATAACTGATTTCAAAATTTGATACCACTCTGGCACAAATATCTCCACTTATTTCTATCCCGGGCAACTTGCCCAAGGTTAGTATGAGTCACATTGACAGCTGAGATGTTACTCTTTAACTTGTCTTTATACCTGAGCCACAACCATCCAACACTCTTTTATCCACTGTTAAGCTGGCTGTACATGAGGACCTTAGGTATTCTGTTGGCACTCATCCTTGCAACATGACCAGCCCAGTTTTGACTGCATCAAAAAGGTCTCATTTCCATCAAGGCTGCATTTTGTGAAAAGATTGGTATTGGACTCCCAATCATCAAAAGTATAGCCACAATTTTCACTTAGAAAATTTTTGTGGAAGACATCCAGCTGATTGATATGGAACCAATATGGAGTCTACTATTCTGGGCCATACAACAGTGTGATCAAACCGGCCACTCTAAACCTGTATTTTGGTGTCCAATTTGATACCTCTCTGATTTCATAGAGTGTGGTGAAGCTTCCTAAATGCACTAATATCTTTGGTGTCCAATTTGATACCTCGCTGATTTCATCATTTATTCATTCATATCACACACCTCATTCATCATAGCCATTTTAAAAGAAACCTTCTGTCTTAAGTGGCTCTTGAGCCTTGTTTTAATGGAATATTAATATAAAAAGGTACTTTGTCAAGCACTACAATTCCAAAACATTCATTAAGGCAATCCCTTTAAAAAAATTAATAAACCATTATTAAAAACTGAGACAAGGAAAGTGAAAATTAACCTTTCACTGGCTGCATTATTAATATTAATTCCATTTCCACTGCATTCTTTTTCAAGGCTTCTCAATTGCATTATCCTTACTGTTAATTTGTTAAAGTTGTTTTTTGTTGCCATAGCAGGATATGACAACACAACTATGAAATTCAAACAGACTATTGTTCAGGGATCAGAGTCACCTTTAGTGGCAGGATAAACTTTTTGTACAGAAAATGAAGTCACATACAGAGTGATAAAGGTTAAAAAGAAAACATTTATGTACCAAAAACTTACCATATATACTTGTGTATATGTTGACTTCATGTATAGTGTGACCGTTGAATTTTTTGGATATGAATTTTAACCCCTCCCAAAAAAATTTACCTGTCACCAAACATGCAGGATTTTTAACGTCTTCAAAAAAACTACCTGTGTATAGTATATATATATATATATATATATATATATATAAATATATATAGGTTTTAATATAAGAAAAGCTACTTTTTCAAACATTAATTTTTTCTACAATTCCAAAACATTCATTAAGGCAATCCCTTTAAAAAATTTAATAAACAAAAAAAAATCAGACAAGGAAAGTGAAAATTAACATTTAGCAGGCTACATTATAAATTATTACTTCCTTTTCTACTGCATTCTTTTTCAAGGTCTCTCAATTACATTATCCTTACTGTTCATTTCACTCAAAGTTGTTTTCTTTTGCCGTAGCAGGATATGACAACACAACTATGTAATACAAATACAAAGGGATCAGAGTCACCTTCAGTGGCAGGATAAATGTTTTCTACAGCAAATAAAGTCACATACAGAGTGATAAAGGTTAAAGAATTTATTTGTAAGATTTGTGAAATTTTATTTGCTTGTCATGTTCATTTTCTCTGTTTCTTTTTATTTCAGATCTATGCTTTGCCTTGGACTTCAAGACTTGTGCTGACACGGGTTATACAAGAACAATGTTTCCAAACTTATTTAATGATGATAACATTGACGCAAGCAAGAAAAGATTTTACACAAATGCAACTGATGTGATAAACAGAGGCTGTTCTTCATTTGCTCTTCACTACATGTGTAGTTTGATTTTCCCAAAATGCGTTGATGGATACATGTTGTACCCATGCAAAAGTACTTGTCTAGGTAAGTAGAAATTGATGCAAAAATACATGTGGGTGTAATGAAAGGTTCTCAGCCAGACCACCTTCCCAAAATCTGACCATAAACAGAATTTGTTTTGAAATCCTCTTCTTGGTCAAACTGAGAATTTTATTAGCAACACCTTATTTATATATATATATATATATATATATATATATATATATATATATATATATATATAAGTGCAGGGTTGGTACAGATGGAATAAAATTCCAGTAACCAAAAACACTATTCTTAAAAGATTGCTCTATACAGAGTTGAGCAAATAATATTCATTCAAAAATTATGACAAAAAAATGTTATAACATCACTACAAAAATAACCATTTTGTTTCAACTCTTCTGGTGTATTTTCAAGTAATGGTGTTGATTGCTAAATAAAGAGTTTTAAGAGTTCAAAACCAACCAAACCCCCTCAACAGAGGGAACATTGTTTACGTAATCTATGATTACCAACCATAATACAAGTAGGCACCCAGTCGGATAATGCTATACCCGGCACATGCCTCACAGCTGAATGTGTGTGATATGGTGGCAGGTTTTGATAGACCTGGAGTATAACCTTATTATTATTATTATTATTATTATTGACATGTCATCAAACATTTTTAACCAATCATTAAATCAAGTTTATTTCGTTCCAAATTTGACCACTTTATCATGTAATTTTTTATTTTATGTCTTATCTAATTTCTTCCAATCAGACTCTTCAGGCTTTTGTCTTAATCATTTAAATCTTTTTCAAAATTTACAACAACATTTTTGAATATCAATCATATTCAAAAATGTTGTTGTAAATTTTTATATCATAGTGATTGATACTCAAATAGTAACACAAACTGTAAATGGACAACATCACTTTTTTAAATTTTGGATTATATTGTAAAGTTCTATATCATATTGGTTGATATGCAAGTAGTCACATGAATTGAATATAGACAACCTTCTATGTTGTCAAGAGGAGACTAAGTATGGTTTCTACTCTTCACATATTTAAAAATTTCTACAAATTTCTTCATTGTCTAAATTATGGTGATTTTCTAGGCGTATCTTAGATATGACACAAGGCCTAAAGTATAGGGAACCCAGTGAGGATTGAACTCACTACTCAAGCGTTGTAATCTTTCTAGCAAGACAAACTTGCTAACCATTAGACCACGTCAAAGTGCACCATTATCTAATTTATGTATTAATATATTCATTATTTATATTATTTGGACAATTGTCCTCATCTTTGTCGCCATATTTATTACAACGTTTCAGCCATTGTACGCTCCGGCCTTCTTCAGGTGGTTGGAATGTCAAACTGAACCCTTTATTTCACTCACTGGGGTAGACTGTTCTAGTTCCACGTGCCATGTTTAATGGATGTCAGTTATCAGTTATCTGTTAATTCCCCTCTCCAAGTTTTCCACTGCCTTAACCAGGTATTGAACTCACACTCTTTGGGTCCTGGATGGTGTTTGTAAAATGTGGGATCAGGATTATACCATGAAAAGATGCATGCCATTTGAACTTATTTTCCACGTATAAGACTTCCATAAAAGTTTCAGAAGTTAATGTTTCAGAAAAAAAAAAGTCAAACAGAAAATTAAGTTTTCAGGTTTATTTTGAAAATTAATCAGAGTAATGGTTTTAGACAAATGATACAGCTCATCTCAATAATGTTGTCATAGTCTGAGGCCAAGAAGACAAATTCTCAGTTCCGGAGGTCAGGATGCTGAAGCACCCACTATACCCCTGATGTATATTTGATTCTTTATTATAAGTTACGATGGTTCCACTGATGACTTCTTGAGACAAAAAAGTTGATATTCATCACAAAGAAGATCAAAGTCTACATTTAAACAATGATCACAATATAATTTCTTCAACATATATTTAGCAGCAGGCAAACATTACCTTTCTACCCATGGTTCTGTTAAGGAGTTGGAAAAATTTTCATTCAATAATAATAATAATAATAATAAGGTCCAAGGTTCAACTTTTAAAAAAATATAATTGTGTTATATTATGCTGAATTGTTGAAGGTTGGAATTAAAAACAAAGACATTGGTCCAGGCAGACACTTATTTATTTACAAGGGGCAGCCATTACTAATACAGGCAGAATGTTGTTTTTTTGGGTTTTTTTTTTTTTTGAGGAAGTGGTTAATCAACTGGAAATAGAAGAGGTAAAGGGAGTTTTAATTCACTTAGGTATGTGAATCATCATGCTAATACAACATCTCCCTCCATTAAATCAAGCTGGGAGAGGTCAGCTTACAAATCAATATAAATTTAAAGTATTGCTATGTTCAGTAGGTCAAAATTAAATCATGAGAAATACTTCCCTTGTGGTGTTTGTAAAATGTGGGATCAGGATTATACCATGAAAAGATGCATGCCACTTGAACTTATTTTCCACGTATAAGACTTCAATAAAAGTTTCAAAAGTTAATGTTTCAGAAAAAAAAGTCAAACAGAAAATTAAGTTTTCAGGTTTATTTTGAAAATTAATCAGAGTAATGGTTTTAGACAAATGATACAGCTCGTCTCAATAATGTTGTCATAGTCTGAGGCCAAGAAGACAAATCCTCAATTCCGGAGGTCAGGGTACTATAGTACCATGGATGGAATACAACAGTGTAAGTCAGCAATTATTCCATTGATCATACCAATCATTTGTCTTATCTTTGCTCAGTCTTATCATCCACTTCATTTGCTCATCTCCAAGCTGTTTTGACAAAAGTGGTATTCTCATGGGCTTACCATTGAGCCATTCCTCTGAAAATTTGAGGTTGGCCATAAAAAGTGTGGCTCTACAGAGTGCAAGGAATAAACTGTTGCCATTTTATATTTTTAATTTCGCACATGCGCGTTGTTTATTTTTGTCGACTGCACAGTATAGTGGGCTCAGTTGGGCACCATCTCTGAGAAAAAGAACATGATGCAATTCACTTCACCAGAAATTTGGAAATGGCATGCTGTACTGCTTGGCATTTACTCTGGATACTCCACTATGAACATTTTAGAGTGTTTAGGTTTTAATCTGAGGATAGTGCATAGGATTTGGAAAGAGATGGATGTCTAATGGGGATTATAAAGGTAAGGTAGCTAGGAAAACTCAGATCATTCTGATAAGAAAAGAACTCCCGAATTTGTTGGTGAGGGCCTCAGGCTTAACAGAGGCCTACATCAAGTGTAGGTCTAGAAGGTTGATGCTGGAAGACCCTCTGTCTGGCAACAGGAATCTGCACCATGCCACACAAGCAAGGAGAACCCAGATGTGGCTGTGAGACAATTTCTACGACTACATCACCCCATAAATCTGGCCACCTAACTCCTTAGATTGCAGCACCCTTGATTATTATATATGGGAGGCAGTTGAGCGAGAGACCAACAAAACTCCTTATAGCTCCAAAAATGATCTGAAGGCAAGGTTTATGGCAGCATTCACTGACTTAAACAAGGAGACCATCCAGAAAAGTTGCTAGAGATTCTGAAATCGTCTGGAGGTTGTGGTTGAAGCCAATAGCAATTTTATTGAATAAATTTACTCTTTAGTAGTTTAAGATATTTTTGTGTAATTTTGGTAAATATATCTGTTAAAATGAGATGTCAGTGTTATTTTTATTTTTGCATAATTTCAACAACAATTTTTCCAATGTACTTTATATATGACATGATGTCTAAATGACAGTTCGTGCCAGTTTCTGATGCTTTTGAAAGTAGCCATTTTTCTTAGACTGATGAAAGATTATACCTATTCTTTTCATGTAATTCTTAGCCAGGTAAGAAAAAAAGGTACTAGGGATGAAAGCTCATTAGAATAGATTTAGATCCAGAGCCTTCATATTCCTTGGTGGAATCTGTTCCTTATTGACCCTGTGTAGCAGAAACGAAATACAGACTGAGCTGCCTGCCACTACTAATAATGATACTTACCTCCATCAGTCAAAGAGATGATGTCTAGTGTTCTGCCTCTGTAAAAAGAAAGTAAATGGCTGCACTGCCAGAACTGAGCCACTACAAACCTTGGGACGTCTGGGTATGAAGAAATAAAATATCTACCAGCTCCCCCACAAAATAGTTGGGAGGGTGAACTGAGCAGTGTTAGTTATTCAAATGATTGGATTTGCTAGCCAACTGCTAATGTTTTTGGCTCAATAAAAGCAGGTAAATTTTCTGTGATGTAGTGGGCTGTGCTGAGTGTATGACATGATTGCTGTGTGATACCAAGGATTTCCTTACTTGTGTTTCTGGTATCCCGGCTACATTTGTTTCTTATGTGTGGAAGTTGTGTCTTGTCTGTCTTAATCCTATATTTGACTCCTTTCATCGTTGTTTCCAGTGTTGCTAAGTTTCTCACCCCTCTTGAGCTGTAACATGCCAATTCATTGTAGATACTCAACTAAGAAGAAAAACCATCGCCATGTCTTCAGGGGTGTCATTATATTCACACCGCTTGGCCAATTGCGGGTTGGTGGGATTATTTAACTCATAGTTGGAGGCTTTGAATTTATTGTTGTCCTAGAACAGTTGTTATCTAAGGCTATAGGACCCAGTCTGTCCTGTTATTTACCCATATCTGGGGTGAGAAGAGATGGATTTCCCAAGCGTATTTCACATAAGTGGAATTCATAACTTAGCTTTGCAATTCCATAATCCGAGGAACTATCTCTTATTTCATCATGCCTCCAACTCACCAGGTTAATTTGTGTTACATTTGAAAATTATAAAAATACCTTTTGTAATTTTCCAAGACTCAATTAATATTAAATAATTTATGGTGAGTACAGATATAGTCTTATTTTTTGCTTATTTCTTTAAGTTTATAAACAAAAATTAATTTCTGAGTACTTAAAAATAATTGTCTCTTTGAAGATGAACAAATATATTTGTCTGAAAAGCAATATTATTTTCCGTAGAAAATTTAATTTCAATAAACAATGACGTATCAAATAGCAGTTTCTGATTCTATATCTCGCATTTTTATCCAGTGAAACCCCCACCCTATTGTAAGTTTTTATTCTTTCAAAAGCTACAAGTTAAAATGCCGTGCCCCTATACAGGATATGTGGCTGAACTTTTTGTAAAGGTTTGATTACAGGGTTGACTATTTGAGCTAGTAGGTAGTATAGGAATAGGGTTCTCCTAATCACACATTACACTCGATTTATCTCCATCTGTCATTTTCACTGACAATCCTCAGCTTTCTATTATCAAAATAAGCCTTAATCTGAATCCTTTTTATTAAAGATTCCTTGTTCACTGCTGAGTTGGTCACACTCATTGTCAAATATTAACCTTAGAGATATAAACTTCATAGTTAATATTACAGTGAAAGGTTCCATGTGATATTTTTAGATAAATTTTTTAAACATTATTATTAATAATTTGTAATAATATTTACTTTTATATTAATTTCATATTTATAGTTTCTTTATATTGAAATTTTACTGAGTAGAGTTACCAAAAAAAATGAGAGTAAACATTACTAAAAAAAATTATTTTTAGTAATAATACTATTCACAATTGTTATTCCTTTAATAATATGAGCATTAGGAATAATTAGAAAGAATATTGATACATATATTAAGAAATTCCCAGGAAACCCTGTTGTATTCAAAATACAACAAAATTGTGCTTGTGGCACTGGTCACACACTTAGAGAATAAATTTTCTCAATATATATTCTCAATATCCCCAATAACTTTCTAAAAAAAAACCTTTTTTCCCTCAGGTCTCAGGTAAATGATTTTGTAAAGAATTGTATCAAAAAACAGCACTACTTAAGTGGACTGCTCCACTTGTGAAAAAAAAAGCAGGGTAATATTTTTTGTTGTTTATCATTCATTAGATATTCCTCAGGTACCTCAACGGGTTGTAATGGTTAACAAGTTTGTCTCGCTAGAACAATTACAATTGAGTAGTGACTTCAGTCTTCATTGAGTGCCCCATACTTTTGGCCTTGTGCCACATCTAAGCGACACTTAGAAAATCACCATTAGACATTCCTCAAGTCTGATATTTATCAGAATCGAAAAAGTATTGATTTTTTATCCTTTTAGAAGTGGGGGACCTCTTCACAATATTGATAGAGAGTAAAATCGATCCTTGACTTAATTTTTTTGCATAGGAAAATACTTTTATTATAAGATTTATTTTAAATCAAGAACAAATTGGTATATACACTTTTAACTAAAGAACAAAAATTTACATGAAATAATAATATACTTGTTCATTATTCATTTAAGATAAATAATTATTATACAACAATACTTGTGCATGGGCTTCCCCCAGCCAAAAAAAAAAAAACGTTTTTTTTTTAAAAAAAGTACAAAAAATTCAGGAAATTAAAATAACATATATGCAAATATCAATGATGTAAACACAGTTTCAAATTTTATTTGTTGTTGATATAAAATGACTGCAATTTGACACTGGCATTTATTTTGATACCAATTTCTGGTGTGGTTTAGATTGAAACCTTGTATTGTTCAATTGTGAGTCAGGGTTTGTTGAATGTAGACATTTTGTCCTCAAATAAAAGATGGAAGGATGAAAAGTTATACTTTTGCCATATTATGCTCTATGAATGTCCAAAAGGAAGAGGCATCAGAACTGTAACAAAAAAAATTCAGAAGGTTTATCTGGATCATTCTCCAGCTCTTTGGATGGTCAAAAAGGTGTTTGGTGGATGTCGTTAAGGTGAGTTTAACTTAAATGATCAACCATATTCTAGGTGAACTTCTGATGTCGATGAAGATCTTCTGCCTGTCATCGTGGAGAATAAGCCAAAGATTTTAATGGAAGAGATTGCTAAGAGTTTGAAAATCAATATCTCAACTGCCTTTCTCTATTTGAAGAGACTTAAGTCTATTTCCAAACTTGACATGTGAGTACCACATTCTCTGATTGAACAAAATATTCTCAATTGTGTTTCTGTGATCATTTCCTTGCTGTTACATCACAAAAAAGATTCATTCTTTGACAGAATTGTTACAGGCAATGAAAAATGGATCATTTATGATAATGTTCAATGCAGACAGAGATGTAAACAAGCTTGTGAATGTGCAGAAGCCATGGCTAAAGCAGCCTTACATCCAAGGTATTTATGTCCATTTGGTACAATAGCAGATTATTCACTTTGAATTTCTTCCATCCAATAAAGGTCTTCATGTCCATTTGGTACAATAGCAGATTATTCACTTTGAATTTCTTCCATCCAATGAAGGTCTTCATGTCCATTTGGTACAATAGCAGATTATTCACTTTGAACTTCTTCCATCCATTTGGTACAATTGCAGATTATTCATTTTGAACTTGTTCCATCCAATGAAGATCTTCATGTCCATTTGATACAATTGCAAATTATTCATTTTAAACTTCTTCCATCCAATGAAAGTCTTCATGTCCATTTGGTACAATTGCAGATTATTCACTTTGAACTTCTTCCATCTAATGAAGGTCTTCATGTCCATTTGGTATGATTGCAGATTATTCACTTTAAGTTTCTTTCAACTGGCAAAAAAATAGCTGCAAAGAAGTATTGCCTCCAATTCACCAATCTCAATGCAGCTATTCAAGAAAAATATCTGATTTTGGCAAATCGAAAAGGCATCATTTTCTACCAAAGCAATGCAAGGCAGCTTATTGCAAAACAGATCTTTCAGAAATGGAGTGCCACCCTTCAGCACCCACTGTATTCTTCTGACTTCGTTCTTTCTATTTTCATTTCTTCCAGTCTCTACAGAACAAGTTAAATGACAAAAGATTTGGTTCTGTACAGTCAGCTGAAAAATATTTCACAACCTTCTTCCAACAAAAAACATGAAATTTTGCAGACAAATTAGTTTCAAATGGGCAGAGATAATTTCTCCTTCTCTCTCTTAGTACCTCATCTAAGACTGTAGCTTTGGCTGTCTCTTTGACAAATCTGATTTTTAAATCAAGTTGAAAGCATAAAATTACGTACAAAATATTTCAGTTTTGGCATTAAATAACCCATAGAGGTGTTGATATGCTACTAAACAAAATCAACCAACTAACTTTTCTATTTTAATATATACTGCTTGCTTCTCTTTCCAGAAATTCAGAGAAATTGTGGACCTGAGGCTACGTTTTTCTCTTGTGAATACTTTATAGATGACAAAACCTATTGTTTCCTGCCAGACCCAATGCCAACCACAAAAGGTAAGAAAACATTATTCACCAAAATTAATCAACAAAAAGCCTTGGCAATCATCATTAACAGATATAGGATAATTTTGTCTTATCAAATCCAGATCAACTTCTTACTTCTAAATATGCATTGTGTGGCTCAAGGAGAAAAAAAATAAAGACTCAATTTATTTCTCTATATTCGTTTTGATTCTATCGCCAATATTTTATGCGATTAATTTAAATGTGCCACACAAACATTCACTTCCTTTCAGTATGTGTTGTAATATGGACATATTTTAAAGTTATAATAAAATCTATTTATTTGAAAAATATATGCTTATGACCGGGGCGTATCCTTTTAGCATTTTGCAAAGGACGTGCAATAAATATAAAATCACTGAAATGAATGAGTAGAAGTGGTTTAGTTTCTTTTCATCAAAAGGATGCAATGCGCCCTTTAGCATCAACCCACTTATGGTGCATGCCACATGTTGGCCATCCTTGGTCTATATGCACAGTCTGACCAGCTTATTTTAGCTTCTTATCATTTTTATGTTTGCTTTTATAGTTTGTTTTTTTTTTTTTTTTTTTTTTTGCTTTTTAATCATTTCATCCAAGCAAGGTGATGTCACTAGACTCTAGGGGGGTTACAGGAAGTGAAAGTGAAAGATAATGAGAAGACTACAAATGGGAAAGATTGAAGAAAGAACAAAAAAGTTGGACAGGGTTCAAGAAGATGGAAGATGGCAATTGATGCTTTATTTAAATTTTTGAAAATTGCAGTTATCAGGGAAGCAAGAACTTGGAAAAGAGTTCCACAGATAGGAAGTGTGAGAAAAAAACTTTTAAGTATAAGTGGCGGTTGCATCTAGCTAGTTCAACAGTAAAACAGTGAGACCTAGTTGACAATCTAGTAGCATGCTTAAATTCCTGTAGTTAGGGGTACCAGTGAAAAAAGAGCTCATCAGAGCAATTGCCATGAAAATATATGTAGAAAAGACAGAGAGGAGCTATATCACATAGATGAAAGTGACTGAAGTCAAGATGCCGGATCAGGATTGATTATATTACAGACCATTCTTTGAATTTTGCCAAGAATCTCAAGATGTACAGCAGGGCACCAGACCAGCAGCAACAGTATTCAATGTACAGACATTGTTTTTTAAATATCCTATGTTATAATAAAAGCAGTTTTATTAAGAAAAGTGAAATGCTGTATGGAAATTTACTGTGAGCAACTCAGAAATTAATGAACTTTTTATACATTTTCATCTTAAAACACAGACTCTTATTTAAATTAAAACTGCATTCTTTAAGTTGAAATTATGGTTAAACTCATTACAACGAATAAAATTTGCACACACAGACACACACACCACACACAGAGAGGGTGCGATTTTGTCGCCATTTTCTAACTTTTGCACATATACTGTTTGTTTGTTTTTGATTTTGACATTTGCACTATATATTAGGGTCAGTTGGGCGCCATCTATGCAAAAAAGAGCACCATGACGCAATTCACTCAGCCAGTAATTTGGAAACAGCATGCTGTACTGCTTTCCAATATGAACATTTCAGAGTGTTTGGGTGTAAAATCTGAGGACAATGCTGAGGATTCGGAAAGAGTTGGAAGAGTGTTGTGGTGTTACAAAGGTATGGCAGCTTGGAAAACTCACTCTGATCATTCTGATAAGAAAAAGAACTTCCAAATTTGTTGGTGAGGACCTCAAATTCAATGCAGAGGCCAAAATCAAGTGCCTTTATTTGGGTAAAAAGGATGACTGCTGGAAGATATGTCTGACAACACCTGAACCATGCCACAAAAGCAGAATAACCCCGTCATGGCTATCAGACAATTTCTGTGATATCAACCCTTACATCTGACCACCTAACTCCCTAGATTGCAAAGATTATTATTGCCAGGTGCAGTTGAGCAAGTGACCAACAAAACTCCTTGTAACACCAAAGATGAACTGAAGGTGATTACAAGCATTCACCAATAAACAAGGAGACCATCCAGAAGAGATTCTGAAATCATCTAGAAGCCAGTATTGAAACCAAAATTTTATTGAATAAATTTACTCTTTAGTATATCAAATATTTTTGTGTAATTTTGGTAAATATATCTGTTAAAAAATGAGATGTCAGTGTTATTTTATTTTTGCATAATTTAGCAATTACAATTGTATTACATCTCCACCCAGTAACCCTCTACCTGAATGAGCCTTGTAGTGGTGAACATTAGTAAAAAAAAAAAAAAATTAAAATCATTTAATGTCAACATATTTTGTTCCTTGAAATATAAATGTTCATTTTGTTTCCATTTTCCTTAAAAATATCATCATTGTCAACAAAGATTACTTCTAAATATGCATTGTGTGGCTCAAGGAGAAAAAAAATAAAGACTCAATTTATTTCTCTATATCAGGAGTGGCCAACCGTTTGATTCTATGCGCCAATATTTTGTACGATTAATTTAAATGTGCCACACAAACATTCACTTCCTTTCAGTATGTGTTGTAATATGGACATATTTTAAAGTTATAATAAAATCTATTTATTTGAAAAATATATGCTTATGACCAGGGGCGTATCCTTTTAGCATTTTTGCAAAGGACGTGCAATAAATATAAAATCACTGAAATGAATGAGTAGAAGTGGTTTAGTTTCTTTTCATCAAAAGGATGCAATGCGCCACTTGTAAGCATCCAATGCACCACTTATGGTGCATGCGCCACATGTTGGCCATCCTTGGTCTATATGCACAGTCTGACCAGCTTATTTTAGCTTCTTATCATTTTTATGTTTGCTTTTATAGTTTGCTTTTTTTTTTTTTTTTTTTGCTTTTTAATCATTTCATCCAAGCAAGGTGATGTCACTAGACTCTAGGGGGTTACAGGAAGTGAAAGTGAAAGATAATGAGAAGACTACAAATGGGAAAGATTGAAGAAAGAACAAAAGTTGGACAGGGTTCAAGAAGATGGAAGATGGCAATTGATGCTTTATTTAAATTTTTGAAAATTGCAGTTATCAGGGAAGCAAGAACTTGGAAAAGAGTTCCACAGATAGGAAGTGTGAGAAAAGAAACTTTTAGAGTATAAGTGGCGGTTGCATCTAGCTAGTTCAACAGTAAAACAGTGAGACCTAGTTGACAATCTAGTAGCATGCTTAAATTCCTGTAGTTGGGGTACCAGTGAAAAAGAGCTCATCAGAGCAATTGCCATGAAAATATATGTAGAAAAGACAGAGAGGAGCTATATCACATAGATGAGAAAGTGACTGAAGTCAAGATGCCGGATCAGGATTGATTATATTACAGACCATTCTTTGAATTTTGCCAAGAATCTCAAGATGTACAGCAGGAGCACCAGACCAGCAGCAACAGTATTCAATGTACAGACATTGTTTTTAAATATCCTATGTTATAATAAAAGCAGTTTTATTAAGAAAAGTGAAATGCTGTATGGAAATTTACTGTGAGCAACTCAGAAATTAATGAACTTTTTATACATTTTCATCTTAAAACAGACTCTTATTTAAATTAAAACTGCATTCTTTAAGTTGAAATTATGGTTAAACTCATTACAACGAATAAAATTTGCACACACAGACACACACACTCACACACAGAGAGGGTGCGATGGGTAAATTGTCGCCATTTTCTATTTTTACTTTTGCACATATACTGTTTGTTTGTTTTTGATTTTGACATTTGCACTATATAATAGGGTCAGTTGGGCGCCATCTATGCAAAAAAGAGCACCATGACGCAATTCACTCAGCCAGTAATTTGGAAACAGCATGCTGTACTGCTTGGTATTTATGCCAGAAGCTCCAATATGAACATTTCAGAGTGTTTGGGTGTAAAATCTGAGGACAATGCTGAGGATTCGGAAAGAGTTGGAAGAGTGTTGTGGTGTTACAAAGGTATGGCAGCTTGGAAAACTCACTCTGATCATTCTGATAAGAAAAGAACTTCCAAATTTGTTGGTGAGGACCTCAAATTCAATGCAGAGGCCAAAATCAAGTGCCTTGAGGAGGTATTGCTGCCCTGGGTAAAGAGGATGACTGCTGGAAGACCCTATGTCTGACAACAGGATTTTGCACGAACCATGCCACAAAAGCAGAATAACCCCGTCATGGCTATCAGACAATTTCTGTGATATCAACCCTTACATCTGACCACCTAACTCCCTAGATTGCAAGATTATTATGTGCCAGGTGCAGTTGAGCAAGTGACCAACAAAACTCCTTGTAACACCAAAGATGAACTGAAGGTAAGGATTACAGTAGCATTCACCAACTTAAACAAGGAGACCATCCAGAAGAGATGCTGGAGATTCTGAAATCATCTAGAAGCCAGTATTGAAACCAATGACAATTTTATTGAATAAATTTACTCTTTAGTATATCAAGATATTTTTGTGTAATTTTGGTAAATATATCTGTTAAAATGAGATGTCAGTGTTATTTTTATTTTTGCATAATTTAGGCAATTACAATTGTATTACATCTCCACCCAGTAACCCTCTACCTTGAGTGGCCCTTGAGCCTTGTAGTGGTGAACATTAGTAAAAAAAAAAAATTAAAATCATTTAATGTCAACATATTTTGTTCCTTGAAATATAAATGTTCATTTTGTTTCCATTTTCCTTAAAATATCATCATTGTTCACATGTGCCATTCATTCTCAGCATCTTTCTGTAGAACCACATCTCTGTTGTTTCAAGTCTTCTCTTCATCTGTGATAAGATTGTGCAGCATTTACTGCAATATAGGAGGATTGATATTACATAGCTATTCAGCACACTTTTCTTTATTTCTAATGAAATTTCCCTTTTCCTTAATGTATTGTTTAGCTTTCTAAAAGCAACTTTCACTATTCCAATAGACCTATGGATTTTAGTGTCCCATTTTCCATCATCTGTTAAAGCACTTTCCAGATATTTAAATTTCTGTACTTGCTTGATTTTGATGTTTTTTTTTGCTGATGACCAAACATTCTGTCTTCTTACAATAGATAGTTAGGCCTTTCTTCCCACTTTCTTTTACTATCTTGTCCTGGTGTTTCTGCTGCTTTCTTTTTGTGTGTAGAGAAAAATAAATGATGATGAGGGTGGGGTCAAAAAGTGCAGTGCGATGCTCACCAGTAGGCCAGCTCTTTTTCTTCTTCTTCACCTCAAGGAAATGGGTTGCGTGGCTCCCTTTCTTGGCCATTACAGTGGGCAGTTGTGAAACAGACACCAACTCAGCCACACCTACTTCAACTTCCTCTTTGTCTGTCTGTCTGTCAATCCATACGTCAAACTCTAACGCATGCAGTTCGCCAAATGACTTCACTCACCCGTGCTGCTGGCACCCCGCTTTTTATGCTATTCCAATACAGCCAAAATTTGCATGTGTGCAAATATCGTCATGTCTTGGATGAGATATGTGCGCATAAATTGTCTCTTCATTAGTGGCCATATTTTTTTTGTCATCACATTGCAGGCAAGACACGTTCGCACTCATTTCGAATTCCAAGGTAAGTCATGTCTTTCATTACACTGTGTCTGCTATCAACATGGTATCATCCACATATCTTATGTAGTTAAGATTTTACACATCCATAATACTGAGACAGTTTATCTAAAATTCTTTATATTTTTTGTGTATTTCAGTCACTGTACCTGCCATCACAACAACAGTAGAAACAACTACACAAGGTAATTTTCACTTTTTCTTTTTAGTGGATATGATATATAATTTTTTTTTTCTTTTTCAGGGATATGATATATAAATTTTTATACATGACAACAATTTTAGATAATGGAATGAGAGAGTGAAAAAAAAATTCTATGTGACATATTTCGCCATCTAGAAGGACTTAATTGGATATAACATTACTTTAATCTTTTACAGAATGGTCGGTAGAAATGTCTTTTTTTTTTACAAAGACAAACCTTTTTTTTTTTTTTTGTTTTTGCTTATACTTTTCTGTAGGTTCCAATCATAGTGGGAATCATTGCCAAATAGTTTTTCCTTCCCAATTTATAGGCAGAGGCACAGAAATGCATGTTTGGATTTCTTCCTCGCCAATAAAATAGGCCGGTTCTCTGTTTCATCTGACTTAGTCCCAGTCTGTCTTGTCTTGAAATCAGAACACTATGTTTGCTTATCTTAATTTGTTGTTGTGTGTCAACCCCAATTCTTAGTTTGTAGACTTTTTGTCACATTACTGTTGTTTTGCCTTGCATATATTGTTTTCTTGTTTTATATTATTTTTTTCCCCTGTTCTTTTCATTTTCTTGTTATTATTTATTGCAAAGTTTCTCAGTTATGTTTGTTGGACAATTCCTCCATTTATTTACATTTATTCATCGTCACTCACTCTACAATTTTGCAATTTTCATTATTATAAATTATAAATGACTAAATAAATAAACATCTTGCTTATGTCGCTAACTCAAAAACTAGTTTTTTCTTTCCTCCTCTCTAAAGTAGTAAATTAAACTTATGCCCACGTCACATTGAAACACAGGTTCTCATATGATCACCAAAGTTAAGCAATGTTGAGACTCGTCAGTGACCACTTGGGGATACCAAGTGCTGTATGCTTGGATGTGAAAGTGGTGTGATGGATAGTGGCTTCGAATTGTTAGTCAGAGAGCAGAGTTCCAATTCCAGTTGGGTTTGTTATATTCACTTACATGCAAATATCCTTGGGAAATGTATGAATCCACTTTTTTCCTCAAAGCTATGGGCTAATTAGTTAGACTTGTATCACAAAATCATTATTATTTAAAAAAAAAATTTAAAAATATTTTCTGGCTTTAAATAACCTGCAAAGGGTTGATAAACTGTAAAAAATGAATCAATCAATCAATCTATAAAACCCAGCATCTACCATGGTCACAAAGTTGGGGGATCAGATTATATATTGAGTGTAATATAGAATTGATCCCTCACTTTATATCCACATTGTAATTTCTTGTTTATCAAATTCTGATTAGGTATGAATCACCTAATCTCCCCAGCTATGGATTAATTAATAAGACTTGTATCATTAAATCATTATCTCAAAAAAAAACATTCTTATAATCTAAAAATATTTTCTTGCTTTTAAATAACCTGCAAAGGGTTGATAAGTCGTAAATAAATGAATGAATCAATGAAAGTCAGGTAGTAAACTATTTTTTCTTTCCTTCTCTCTCAAGTAGTAAAAGTAGATTTTTATCCTGAATTTCATATATAGTAGTTGTAATAATCTTATATCCAATGAACTGTATTTTCTAAATAACATTTATTGAATCAATGCTTCTACATTAGAATAATCAAAACACAATTGTTGTTTGTTTATATTTATAATGAACAACTTAAAATGTTATAAATATAAACATTGAAGTCTAAATAGGATAATTATTATTAGAATTTTCCTAAAATCTTATTTGATTATTTTTATTTTGAAAACTTATCTTTATAAAATATAGAACTTTATTCTAATATTAACCAACCATTGAAAAGTTTACATTGCCTAAAATGAAGTCCTTATATAATTTTATTGAAGACTTTTACTAATAAATTACTTGTGATGTGTGTAATTTATGGTTTCCTCCTTGAATATACCATCACAGTAGTAAGACTATACATACAAGTCTATATATGCTCTTATATAAATGAGGCAAGACTTATTTCAATATCACTATCACAATTATTATTATGTTAAAATCAACAGTTAATATGGATTACTATTCGAGGAACATTTTGTTATATATTGCTAGATTGTATTTAAAGTATAAATTGCTTTATGTGAATTTTTCGTGGCCGAACAAAGGGAAAATATTTCTGAAAGTTCTTTTTTAAGTTTTATCACAACCTAAATCAAATCTGGAGGAAAAATGCAATGGTGAAACATCCTCAAAGGCTAAAGACACAAAAATATTATTAATAATACACATAATAATAATAATAATATATATATATATATATATATATATATATATATATATATATATATATATATATATATAATAGCAAAGGATATGGTTGGATAGTCACAACAGCCAGGGACTAGATTATTGCTCTGGGCAGTCAGGGGGCTAGAAATCTATACTTTATACACACCTTTATGTGTGTGTGTGTGTGGGAGTGTGTGTGTATGTGTGTATTCATGGGAATACTGAGTGTTGTTAGACTAAATCTTCTTAATAGTCCTTCCCAAGTGGATTCTCTCTGAAAATCTCACTTAGTCCTACTCCACCATCTTTGATAATTTTCTGATTGTCTTCTTATACTTAATTTGGAAAAAAAAATATTATTAAATCCATTGATGAGACTTGTCATTTAAAAACCCAAAGCTTTGCTTTGGGCCAGACACACACACAGTTTTAAGTTAATCTGTCTTACGATGGCTTTGAATTTGATATTCAATATGACATGTGAGTAACTATTTTTTTTTATCTTCATTATTATGAGAGTGAGTTCAATCCTTACTGGCTGCACTACATTATAGACCTGTGTTGGACACAGACAGATTTAATTAATATAGATATTTGTAATAATTAATATCAGTTCTTAAAAAAAAAAAAAAAATTTATTTGATAATTTGTTAATATTTTTATTGCTTTTGGATCTATAACATGAATTTATACAATAGACACTGTGACCAGAAATAATCATTTTTTTTTTTGCAATTTCTTTTTTCATATAATTATAGATTACGCAATCCTGATCACAAGTATATATAAAAAAATCTTATAAGAGTTAATGGGATGCAGGGGGCGGGGTAATATGTAAATTAAATGTAAATCAAACCACCTTTAGAAACCAAAACAAAATATGAGACATATAATAGCAAAAAATTTTAAAAAAATAATTTAATTTGAAATTTGTAATGTGGTGTGCTTTTTTACATGTTACCATCAAGTAAGTATTCTAGATTACAATCGTCAATTTTATTTTTTTTTTTACATTTGAACAAAATCACATTGTACAAGCATATTTGTTTTGGTTTTCATGAGGAAGGGGTTCAATTTAGATTGAATTTACATAGGCTGAATACCACCATTGGCTTTTATAAAATTTTATAAATTATCTTTTACCTATTTAAAAAAAATGAAAACAATTAGACTAAGTCTTAAAACAAAGATGGCAGAAAGAACTGGAATGGAAGAGATGGGGCAAAAAAATTGGAATGGAAGAGATGGCAAAAAGATTACAGGGTTTACTCTACTTAATTATCGATGCTTCTATGGTGAAAATTCTTCGAGTGTGGATATGAGTTCAATTCTTATTGGAAGCTATTTATTTTATTTTTAATTTTATATTGTTCGGTTGAGCAGAAGAGGAGGCTATGGATCCATTATTGGAATAAAAGGCAATATTAATAACATGAATTAAAACTAATAATAAAATAATAATGAAAAGGCTTCATCTAAAATACAATAATAATAAATTGGAGTGAAACTAGCCATAAAATAATAATAATATACTTTATCTAAAATGCAACAATAAGATACCATAAAACTAGTAATAAAATAATAATAAACAAAATATTTCAAAACTAATAATACAAGTACATGAATCTGGAATGTTTTTAGCCCCACCCACGTCCGAAAATCTGACCAAACTGCATAGTTTTGTTTTAATCCTTTCTTTGTCATACTGGGTACATTTTTGATAAAATTCTTTCTTTCTCTCCAAAAAATAATAATGATGAAAATTCTTCATCTAATACAATTTCAAAAACTAAAATGAGGATAAAACAAAAAACTATTTACATTATTCAGACTATTATCTTTCATTGCTATATTCACATAGTTTCGGCCATTGTATGCACCAGACTTCATCAGGTGATAGGAATTTTGAGCCGAACCCTTTATTTCTTCCACCAGGGTAGATTGTTCTAGTTTCACATGCCATGCCTCGTCAGTTATTTCCCTTTAACTCAACTCTCCAAGTTTTTTGGTTCACCACTGCTGTAGCCTGATATTAAACTCACAACTCTCTGGGTCTAGTCACTAAGTGTTCGGTTTGAAATTCCAGTCACCTGAAAAGAGCCCCCCGTGCATACGACAGCTGAAATGTTGTGAATATGGAAATGAAAATGAGGATAACAGTCTGAATAATGTAAATAATCATAATGCCTCATTTCAGAGATATAGACAGATACCAAAAAACTAAATGAAGTATTTGAAATAAATCAGAATTTACTATTGATAATAGATTCATTATTAAAATTTTTGTTGGAATTTTTAGGTGATAAATCTTCATTATTATATAAAATATTTATTTATTATTTCATTTTTTATTTTTACAGACATGTGTTTTTTATTAACTTCAACACCATGTGGCAGTTTATATCCCAAAACAATGTTCCCAAATATTTTTAATGACAAAGACTTAAATGCAGCCATGAACACCTTCAAGAAACTGGCAGAACCAATTCTTAAGCAAAACTGTTCCTCCCTGAGTCTGCATTATTTATGTGGGTTAATATTTCCAAAATGTGATGCAGGTTTTGCTAAGTTTTCATGCAATAGCACCTGTCAAGGTAAGACATTATTTTGTTTTTCTCTTTTTTTTTTTGTCTCATTTTTGATTCCCTTTTGTCAAACCAAAACGCTTACCCACTTCTTTTGCCTGTATGTAAAAACAGGAGTAATTGTTTGTTGCATTCTTTCTCGCTTTAAAAAACATTTAACTTCAAATAACAATTGACTGACTCTTGTTAACAATGGTTATAACAGCTATTTACTATTACTGCTCCCAGAGCAGTGGTGATAGTGGTGGTCTACCTGACAGGCCCAATACCCAGTTCACCTCGGAACTGCTTGGAAATGGACCTCATGAAAAATACTAATAGCATTCTAAACCCCACTTTTCTTCACCCCAAAACGGCTAGAAATATTTTTAGGATTTTATATACAAAGTTGACATTTTTTTTATACTAATGATCACCAAATACAAGGCCCAAGAGCCACTCAAGTTAACATTTTGTCTATGAGAAAGGGGTTGTAAGATGGAAAACACTTCACCACCCACAAAATAGCACAGACACTTTTGAACTCTGTCAAGGTTGAAAAGAGAAGATTGAGCAGCTTCAACCCAGATATGAGTGCAATATACCATTTTTGGTCTAATCTGACTCTTGTAAAGATAGAGCATGGCAGGAGGAGCCAGGTACTTTTTGGAGGGGTATAAGAATTACAACATTTTTCCTGTATCTTCAGGAATGGGTAATAAATGTTTACACGAATATCATAAACCAAGAAACTTGATTAATCTAAGACCCACACAGGATAAACTCCATATATTTGAGAGCCACGAGACAGACATGTCTCTGTAAATCTTTCTTACCTCAAATTTAATCTATCTTCCTCCCACTCTTTTTATCCTCAGCATAGAAGAGCAATGTGTTGCTCAAATCTTGCATTGAAATTAGAATTTAAATCCTTAAATAATTTTACTCTCTCTTAGCATTAAACTTAAATTTTAATCAAGTGGGGTCAAACTTTATAATTGGTAAATAATTAGAAAGCTTTACATTTTTTCATATCTACTTGTTATATTAACTACAGTCTGTTGTTAACTTTGGCAAAGAATGGCTTGTTAATTTTAACACTCTCTGTTAATCATCTGAGAGATCCTTTTCAACCTTCCATCAGCAGGAGAGTGACTTGTTATGGCTTTTCAGGATAACATTCTTGAATGACATGAAGTGGAAAGATTATATTGAATCAATTGCTAGTTCTTCTGCTAGGAAAGTTGCTTTACTTTGTCATGCTAGACAATTTTTCTCTCCATAATCTATCTTACATATTTATAAGTCTACCATTCATCCATGCTTAGAATATTGCTGCCACATATGGTCCAATGCTCCTGCTATATATTTAGAGATTCTTGATTAAATTCAAAGAAAAATCAGCAATATTATTGGTCCTGATCTGGTGTCTCAGCTTCAGTCACTTTTCCAACACCATAATTTTGCTTCCCTGTGCCTTTTCTATAAATACTTTCATGTTAGTAGTTCAGATGAGCTCTTCATTATGGTACATAGACTTTATGAATTTAAGGGCAGTACTAGATTAGCAACAAGGTTTCATCAGTTGACAGTTGAATTGGCTAGATGTAAGTTCTATGCTAATTGTTTCTTTTCTCATAGTTCTCTCTTGTGGAACACTCTTCCAGCTCCATGCTTTCCAATTAACTTAGGTCATCCTGATTACTCTTCTATTATTCTCCCTCCTTAATAATGTTTCTGTTTTCTAATTCTTTCACATCCAGTAACTCCTTGTGTCTTAGTGGCTTTACTGCCTTGCATGGGGTGAATTCAATTAAAAAGAAGCAGAAAAAACTATGATGTGAAAAGCACTCAGTTAATATATTTCTATAAGTCACACATTAGATGTCAAAGAGCCATGTGTAGTTCGAAGGTCAAAGTTTGACCTATTTTACCAAAGGCTACTAGTAATTTCATCTAGCTCAGTCAAAATATCTCCACAAGCAGTGCATTAAATATAAAAGAAATGGTATGTGAGCTGAGGTTTGATTTCTTCTACCATAGACTACTAATTTTAATTGTACCTAGTTCAGTCAACACAAGCCTCACATTAAATCTCAAAGATCCATGTGTGATTTGCAAGCCAAGTTTTGACCACACCTGTCATTGACAACTATTACTTGTACTAAGCCTAACTAGCTTATGTCAATATAAATTATAGATGGAAAAAATACACACACACACACACACACACACACACACACATATATATAGTGTTACTTTGAGAGAGTGCTTTTGAAGCCATAATTGCTGATTTTTCAGTGGTTTGCTGATAGAAAGGCATTTAATGCAAGAAGGCTTTGTGGTAGAGTGCTCGATATGGGAGATGGAGATAGAGCGGTAATAGAATTAATATGAAAATGTTTTTTCACTTAACTGGTAGGTATTTCCATCATGCTGACTTCAAAGTTTTGTGATATGTGACTACTCTTCAGAGTGGAGTTGGACTATTCTGCTGAATTCTATTACTCCAACACATACACACATATATATATATATATATATATATATATATAAAATATAATATGAATTTTTGTGTGTGATCCTTGTTATACATCAATAGAAGTGTATATATAAATATGGTTGACTTTTCCATATCTGTGTAGTGTGCTCTTCTAATAACAGCAGAAAAACCACATGTTTATACTAGAAATATCATGTGAACACAACTTTTAATTGTAATTCATTCTGCATAAGAATAAAGTAAGGTTCTCCTGCTTTATATTCTTGACAAAACTCAAAGAAGGCTCTTTAATGTGATGAGTCCTGACAAGTCATCTTGACTTCAATCATTTTCCAACCACTATAATAACTTCATTGTGTCTTTTCTAAGAATATATATTCATAGTAACTATTCAAATGAGCTTTCCTCCTTGATACCTCATCTGCATGATGGGCAAGTAGGTCTCATTATTTTAATGTTGAAAATGCAGCTGTAAGTTCTATTCTATTAGTTTCTTTTCTCACACTTCTCGCCTGTGGAACTCACTTCCGATTTCTTGCTTTGATTTTTTGTCTTCAGAAATTTAAATGCAATATTAATTGCCATCTTCTGTCTTCCTGAATTCATTCTCTTACTGCCTTTTCTACTCAATGACAATTTTTTTCACTCTAAGTAACTTCTTGCATCTTAGTGGTATTATGACCTTGGCTTCAAGTGAAATGATTAAAAAATAGTTTAAATATAAGATTTAGTTTTGTTTATTTTGTTTTTATTTATAATACTAGTTTATAAGCTAGCTCCTGTAGAGAGCTCTTAATTGGGCTTTCATCACAATAGGTAGTGAGGAGTAGATGCGATAGGCAACAATAAACTACAGAAGAACTCAAAATTAATCGCTGCATTTAAATATTGCATTAATAGTTAAGCTTACCTTTTAAAGGTTCAATGATAATTTTTCTGCTGCCACTTAATTTAAAGACGATTTGATGTACATAGGTCCTTACTTTCTGTACAAACAATTATTTTTATTTCATGGGTCACTTTCGCAATTAATTTCAATTATTCCCAAATTTATTTCCAGCTGTTAATGAAAGTTGTGGATCTGCACTAATTAAATGCACATCTCTAACTGATGACTCAAACCTCTGCTTCCTTCCTGAACAGCAGACAACAACAGGTAATTTTTTCTTGCTTTTAATATTATCTTAATAAGATTTTGTTTATGTTTATTTGAAATGAAAATACTTTTCCATCAATGGAATGGAAAGTTATAAATAAAGCCACTAGTTACAGAACAGAGTTAAGTTTATTTTATTTTATAACATATCAACCACAACAGGTTATTTAATGCCAACAAGACTTTTAAGATAGTTTCATGTGAATAGAATATGTATTCATAGCTGGCAATATTTTTTCTTTTTCAAAAATGTATTGCTAGTAATGTTTTGTCTTTTTTTTCAAAAATTGTATTGCTGGTATCTTTACTATAAAAATGTATTTTTATACTTGTTATACTTATAGTGTTTGCCCCAGTTTGGGGGTTAACTATTTGCCTATACCTGCGACCATAAGAAGTGCTACCATCTCTGCTTACAGGGTCAAGGTACTCAAATTGTGCCAAATGGAAAAAGATGGTTATATTTGAAAATCAGAAAGTGGAATAAGGGCTCAGTGGAGACATGCATAAAAGTATCTTCTAACACACTTTGGACTTGGCTAAAAAGCAAATCCATGCATAAATATATTTCTTCATAAAAAAATAAGACTATCAAATTCACCACTAATGTGACCATAATATATAATGGAATTTCACAACTTGGCTTGATCTACCCAGCAATCTTCACATGAAATTTAAATAGAAAATAAGCTGAATTGTTTTTATTCTTTAATTTGTTGTTAGTTTTTTTTTTTTACAGTAAAGTTCACCATTTACAAGGCCCAGGGGCCACTTAAAGTAAATGATTATGTTAGGAGGCATTTTGTGTGGATAGGAGTGGAAGATAATGGTTAATCCTAAGTATATATGAAATAAACTGTCACAACTGTTCCTTACAATATATTGGTGAAACTTGCAAAAATTTTATAAAACATATCTATGAACATAAAAAGGATTTTATGTATAACAAATTATAGAAATATGTTCGACTACAACTTTTGTTTAAAGAATGTCACACTTATTAAAAGAGAAAGTAACTTACTTAAATGAACATTCTTGAGAGAACTGTTATCAAATTTTACTAAAATATAAATTTACCTCCTATTTTTTTTTTCAAATATCTCCTTTCCTGAAAGAAATACTCCTTTTTGAAGCCAGCATACATGACTATAAAAAAATTTTAAAATTTGATTAAATTCAAAACTTTTATAATTTAAAATATGCATAAATTAATCTCAAACTAAAAAAGTAAAATAATATGAATAATAATTCCATTATATAAAAAATTCAACAGCAGTAACAACATTTACACAGTTTCATTTATTAAATTTCATCACTTAGCATCCTCCATAATTTACCTTAACTTTCAGTTAACCTGATGAATATTTGTGAGTGTTCTGAAATCTCAAAATTCTGAAAAGCTAACAACATTTTTACTTTTGTTTATAAATACTTGTTGCAAAATGTCCATCATAGGATAAAACATGTCAACTAAGATGTTTTCTTTTTTCTTTATTCATATATGTGTGTGTATGTGTTGTGTCGGAAACCTACCACCCCTCTTGAAGATGACCTTGTCTGCGTCTGTGAACAAAGACTTTAAATAGTGGCATGTCAGTTGACATGAAAGAGAGATAAACAGAGAAGTTCTTAGCTGAGCTAATTATTGAATACACAGGCGATTTCTGTACCTTTTTACCAACCTATTAAAAACCCTTTTTATTGTTACGTGTTATTTGGCGTTTGTCTCTACTAACCCCAAATCAACATCATAACAGTATGGAATTATATATATATATGTGTGTGTTTGTGTATATATGTAGGATTCAAGAAGACAGAAAATGGCGTTTGATGTTCTATTTAAATTCTTGAAGATCATAGCTAGCCGGAAAGTAAGAAGCCAGGAGAGACCTCCATAAGCAAGAAGTGTGAGGAAAGAAGCTGTTAGGATAGAACATATGGTTACATGCAGAAATTTCAAAAGTAAAATTATTAGACCTAACTGCTAATCTAGCACTGTGCTTACATTTGTGAAGCTGAGGTACTAATGAGGAAAGCTCATTAAAACAATTAGCATAAAAATATTCAGAGAAAAGGCACTGGGAAGCCATATTGAAACCTAGACTGACAGACACCTGAAGAAGGCTGAAGAACACAATGGCCAAAACGTTGTGATAATAAAAAGAAAGATGAAGATATTAGTCCAACTGCAAATAATGTAAACTCCTCATTACAGAAATTCTAAAAGAAATTGCATATATGACACGTGATATAACTTGGTGAACCAACATTACAGAATCACAAAGAAATGTACCAGCTAGCAGAAACCACATCACTAGAGGACTTTCAACAGCAGCAACAACTAAAATGCATCGAACATATAACTTAAAGAGAAAATGATGACAATGAAAATGCTACCACACTACCTCAAACAGAAGGTAGGGAAGGAAACCCCTAATAATGCTAGAAAGAGCATTAACAGCTACTGGACTTGAGAAATCTATTTTCCATAAAAACTGTTTTTAGAAAAAAGACTATAAATTTCAAACAAGTGCACTGACTGCTTGGTCAATGAATGTCAAATGTTTCCTTATAAGGAAACAGCTAATATTACCATTATTATTATGAGAGTGGGAGTGGTTCAGTCACAGAAGAAGATGAAATGAAACAGGACACAACCTATTTACTCCTATTGAGAAGAAGAACAATTAATTAGTAAATAAAATTACAGTTCAGGCAAAGATGTTAGAAGTATAAAGCTGAAGTAGACTTTAGAAGGAATCAGAAACCCAGGCCTAAACAAGAAAGAAGAGATAAACTTCTACTCCTTTTAAAAAGAGCAAGGAGTGTATGAACAGAACAATTGGTGAACCTGTCTATTGAGGAGAAAAAAATTAATATAAATAAATATTTAATAAATAAAATTTCAAAGTTCAGGCAGAGACATTAAAAGTACAGAGTTGAAGTTGACTTTAAAAGAAACTGGAAACCCAGGCCTGAACAAGAAAGAAGGGATACACCTCTACTCCTGTTCAAAAGACCAAGGAGAAATGTGAACCAGACAATAGGCAAACCTATCTATTCCTATATATATATATATATATATATATATATATATATATATATATAGAAATCAATTGCACCCTGTCACTGCAGTGGGTCTAAAACTAACTGTATGGTGAAAGTTCAAGTGGTTGTTTCAATTAATTGAAACAATGATGTGTATATATATATATATATATATATATATATATATATATATATATATATATATATATCATTGTGCAAATTAATTGAAGCAGCCACTTGAGTTTACTTTCTTTCACCAGGTCATTTGCAGAGGTGTGCAGTAATATGAATCTATTTTCGGGATGTGTGATGAAATTTCTTTGGCCTTGAAAAATATTGCGTCATCCGTGATTGCATTATATTTATATCACACCCAGACACTATTGTCCCAACTGTCAATTAGTTGTCCTACATCCATTGTCTGCAATGAATGTTACTCCAAGAAAATTTTTAAAGCTGCACAAGCACACTGGCAAACCTTACCAGTGAGCAAATCAAAGTACTATTAACTGGCTCGGAAACTCTCCTGATTTAAATCCAGTCAAGAATATGTGGTCAATCTGCAAGGAACAACTTTATGAAATGGACATACAAAGTACTAACATGTGCACTGGGTCATGTTTTATTGGAAAAATACAAAAAAAAGTAAATAATAATGGAATTATTCATTTTGTTTTAATTAATTTGCACCAGGGTGTAATTCATGTGTATATTTATTAAAAATGTTTTTAACTCGTCTAATTTCATTGTATTTTTCTTTAAGTATTGAGATATGGAAGTTCTACATTATTTCTAATTTATTTCTTAACATTTATATTTGTTTTTAAATTTCATTTTAGCTCTTGTAACGACAACTATACAAAAGACCACAACCCCTGAACTAGGTCCAGGTAATATATATTTAACTATATTTTACATTTAGATTTTAAAATATGCATAAAATTATCACTTATTCACATGCCAATATACATACAATGCTTGTTCAGAAGGTGTCTAACCATTTAATGTTAACAGACAAAAATAGCCTGCTTAGGGAAGTGATACCTTAGTACATTTTGAAACACTCTTCTTGGGGGCTCAGACAATAACCCCAGCATTTGTTCCACTTTTCAAAATAATCTGCCAGGTCCTCTTTTGTGATTGCATTTAACTGCCTCATCACATTCTCCTTAATCTCGACCACAGTATTTTAATAGCAAATTTAGTTTTGGTAGAAAAAACAACTCTCAACTACCCAGCCAAAGTCAGGATCCTATAAATAAAAATATAATTTGGTCAAGAAGTCCTTTTGAAGGATGTAATGGATCCTATAGGATTTTTTCCCCTTTTATCATTTAATTTACCTGGCCTTATTCTCTTATATATAATTTCATATAACAGATTCTTCTATATACACATATAAACATGCATGTACACACATATACGCATATAAACACACACACACACACACACACACATATATATATATATACACACACACACATGTATACACATACAAACATGCATGCACACACATATAAATATGCATGCACACATATAAACTATATACACATATGAACACATATAAACATATATATGCATACATATATACATATAAACATGCATGCTCACACATATGAACTATATATGCATATGAATATGCATGTTCACACAATTACACATATAAATGCATATAAACATATATATACTTAACATATATATGTAAACATATATATGCATGTAAACATGCAAGCCAATACTATATATTCATGTAAACTTGCATGCACACACATATAAATCCATGCATACATATATAAACATGCATACATACATATATAAGCTAAAGACACATATAATAATAATAGTTGATCACTCGTATTCGAGGATACCCGTCTATTAGGGTGGCTAACCATTCCTTATTGCAGACTCTCACTCAGGCACATTTGTGTTTGTTCAACACCCACAGAGCCAACATGTCTTTTATACTGCAATTATGATGAGCAGACCTTAGTTACAGTTTCTGGGAGAGAGTGTGTTATCTAAAATGATCAACAATCTGAACAACACCAGCACACTCAAAGCCTCAGTCACAATGACTTGTGACTTTGTGCTAGCACAGCTATCGACGACCCCAAGTGTTTTGTCTAGCCAAATTCACTCACAAGGTTTGGATCAACCCATGATATGGTTTTCAGGCAAAGATGATGTGGTTTTTCCAAAGATGCCACACACAGACCGATAACATAAGAAATTCTCCTTCCTGACAAATCGACCATGGTGAGATTTGAACAGGTCTCATGGTCAGAAAGCAAACATTCTAACCACTCAGCTGTGTGCCCATAATGTATATACACATATACACACAAGAATGTTGTTATTATTTGTCACATTTTTTTTTTTTTTGGACAATGAATTTTTCCTACATATTATTTACAACATGGGCTTTATTTTGTTTTCTTTTTAGATTCCTGTTACACACTCCCCGAACAAATGTGTATTGATACCGGTTATACTCGAATGATGACTCCAAATTTATTTAATGATATGGATCTGAATGATGCAAAGAAACGTTTCCAGGACATCGCTATTCCTATCATAAAATCTAATTGCTCTTCACTTATTACTCACTACATGTGTGGAATGATATTTCCCAAATGCGAAAACTCTTTTATCAAGTATGCATGCAAAAGCACCTGTGAAAGTAAGTAATTCCCTTTAGAATTCAATTAAAAAAAATGTCGTTATACTTTATCTTTCTCACTTCAGTTTAATTAGTTTTAAAATTTTGATCCGAAATTGGAATTAAATCAATGATGGCACATATCCTGAATCCATCATAAAAATTCAGGATGTGTAATTAGTAAATACTAAATATTTCAAATACAGTAGAATCCTTGACAACTGGACTAAGAATGCCTTACAAAGTCCAGATAGGAAGGGTTATATTTAGATTAAAATAAAAGAACTGAAATCAGGTTTAACATTTATTTTTAATGTTTTATAGTAAACAAAATAAGCTAATGAGGAGTGAAATATAACAGAAGTGATTTTAAGGAAAAAGAAATAAATTATGTAATGTTGTTGAAAATTCATGAAATTTAGTATGCCATGTATGCAAAACAAAAATGTAATGAGGATTTTTTAATTGCTGTTGCATGATGATTCTTTCTCTTCTAATGTCATTCTCAACTTTTACATTTTGTTTTGCTTTTGTTCTTGAAATGTTTTAAATGAAAGATACATTTTGTATGCGTTATTGCAATCTTCATAGCTGAATGCTGGTTTTCTTTCCATAAAACTGACAAACTTTTCAATAGCTTTTTCAATTTCAGTCCAGGTTTCATTACAATCATGCATCTCATTGCTATCTTGTTGCAGATGTGTCTCATTGTCATCCTTTCCTCTTATTCCTGTCATCTTTTGCACCAATAAGCATAAGCAGTTATCCATAGTAAATTTCCTGAAAAACAGAAATTTCAAATCAGTTACATATCACAAATTGTTCAAATATACATCAAAATTAAGTCAGGATTTGAGGGATTCTGGATATGAGGCACTCCAGATATGAAAGATTCTATGGTACTTCATCATATTGATCAGTTATAACAAATTTAATATAAGAGAAAAGGAAACATGGTGTAGGCTGCACCAGAGATAGTTTCCCCCAATACCACAAACTGCTACAAAACTAAAACATCAACCTAAAAACTCGAGTCATGTTCTTAAATAGCCTTGTCAGATTGAGACTTTCATATGAAAGTCATGCATGGTGCCAAACCCATTAAAAAATATCTAAACTCTCAGCTATATATACAAGCGCTTTCTAAGGTCAATGGTTTAAAATTGCTTTGACTATATGAAACCTGAGGGTCTTAGCAAAGACCGTCCTTCTTTGAACATTGTAGCCTGGTGCTACAGAATCACAAAGGACTGTACCAAATAACAGAAACCACATCGCTTGAGGACTACCAACAGCAGGAATGACTAAAATGGATATCACATGTAACTCAAAGAGAAAATAATGACATAATCAAGATAGTGACATTCCACACTACTTCAAATATAATGCTAGGAAGGAAACTCCCATCAACTCTGAAAATAGTGATAACAGTTACTAGACTTGAAAAATCAATTTTCCTGAAAAATTGTTTAAAGAGAAAGATTTTAGAAATTTCAACTGAAGGCAGCACTGGCTGCTCAGTTAATGAATGCCAAATGTTTCCTTATAAGGAAACAGTTAATATTGCCTTTACCATTTCAGTTTATTTTATTTTATTTTTTTTTTTAATTGGATACAAATTCCTAAGGTTTAAAACAACTAAATTTATCATGTGAAATTTTAAGTTGGGAGCTGTTTTTTTCCAAATTCTGTCAAACTAAGAAAACCTTCAGTATGTATCTATATCTCTGAGATGAGGTATTATGATTGCTTACATTATTTACATTGTTCAGACTGTTATCTTCATCTTCATTGCCATGTTCACAACATTTCGGCGGTTGTACACTCCAGCCTTCTTCAGGTAATTGGTCTTCAAGGAGACATGGCCCAGTGGATAAAGACACTGGTAAGATCCAGTGACTAGACCCAAAGAATTGTGAGTTTAATACCAAGCCACAGCAGTGGTGAACCGAAAAATTGGAGAGTTGAGTTAAAAGGAAATAACTGAGACATTCAGAAGAGACATGGTATGTGGAACTAGAACAATCTACCCTGGTGGATGAGATAAAAGGTTCAGTTCAAAATTTCAATCATCTTAAGAAGGTTGAAGTGTACAATGGCCAAAACATAAATATGGCAATGAAGATGAGGATAACAGCCTGAATAATGTAAATAATGTAAGCAATGGCAATGAAGATGAGGATAACAGTTCGAATAATGTAAATAATGTAAAAAAACCTTGCTATCACACATTTCATTCAGTAACCCTCTACCTTGAGTGGCTATTGAGCCTTGTATCTAACCTTATAAAAATCATTAAGAAATAAATAAAATAAAATGCTGCAAAAATAAATTTCAGAGTTATGCACTACTTAAATAGAGTGGTGCCTCATAAAAATAATATTTTTCAGGGACTTATTTTTTGTAGATAAGCATTCTTTAGAGTTCCAATTCTAGTCATGTTTTTTATATTTACTTATGTGCAAAAACTCTTGCAAAAGGTATGAATTCACCATAACCCCACCCACCCCATTATGAGTCAATTAGTAGGACTTGTATTATTATCTCAAAAACATTCTTACAGTCTAAAAGTATTTTCTGGCTTTAAATAACCTGCAAAAAGTTGATAAGCCATAAAAACAAATCAATCAATCACTGTTAAAATCTCAGAAGCAAGGTTTGGTCCATATATTTGCATATATTTAGTCTCAAATTCTTAAGGAAATTTAAGTTAATGGCCTTTTAGGCTTCCTCCTCATAAATAGGACTTCACTTTTTGAATAATAAGAATTATAAGTCACAAGTGACAGGCATGAGGATTTTAGAGTTACTTGCATGGGGCATGGAAAAAAAAACGTTTGGAACCACTGCTCTAGAAACAAACTATCTCAGCCACAAGGCAAGCTCAAGGAAGGGATAAGGTAGAGAATGAGAAAAAACAGACAAAGGTGAGAGAAGAGCAAAGGCATGCCATAATCGGTGATCTAATATCAAACTGGATTTATATTTAAAAAAAAATATGCTAGGTTGGCCAGAAAGTCCTTACTCATTTGACTACCAATTTCCATACATTGCGGTTGTTTGTTGCTCCTGCGCAGTTTATTCCTTTTTGTGTAGGACCCAACTGATAGAAATGAGTTTCGAAGAAAGTGGAATTAGAGTTTTGATTCACTAATGTTACAAGCAAAGACTTTCTACAAGGAATTTTGTGATACTGAAGGATAAGGCACAGTCAGTCAGTCGAAAGTCTTAAAGTGGTACACGTGTTTCAACTCCGAGGATTTTACCCTTGACAATCAACCACATTCTAGCCAACCATCAACCATTGACAGACAGGATTTAGTGGCAGCATTGAAAGTTGAATCTTCTGCAAGCAGTCATGATTTTTCACAAGACCATGAGAATGGCAGATCATCATGGACTTTATTTTGAAGAATAAATGTTGGTGTTGCTCCATAAAATTTTGTTTTCTGTCTACTTCCTAAGTGAGTCAGGGCTTTCTGGCCAACCTAATAGCCATTATAACTAACAGAACTACAGAACATGAGAGACTTAAATTTTTTAATTAATTAATTTAAATCTAGAGATTTAATGAAATTGACTCACTAGAAAAAAATCACTGATAATAACTCATTCTCGAATTGCCCCTGCCTTAAAAATCAAATCCCACCCCTACTTTGGTAACCACAGTTCTAGAGGTTGGTGCTTATACTCCAGTAAAACACTGACTTTTCAAATGCTAATTCCTCACTTGGAAGATTTAGAGCTATACAATACCTTCACCCACTATATGGATTAGGGTGGAGTAATGAATAGCGGCTCGGACTGAGGAATTGGAGAGCCGAGTTTGAATTCCAGTCAAATCCAATGTGCTAATACCCTTGGCAAAGGTATGAATCCACTTCTTCTTCCCCCAGCTATGGGTAAATAAAGAACAGACCAGGTTCTATAGCCTTGGATGGCAACTGGTCTACCGCAGAAAGAAATGGCAACATACTGCGGGTAAAAATTTGCTTTGTTAGTCATGTATCGAAAGATACATGATTGCCTTAGCATGTATCATGCATGGCACATAACTGACTGGCCAGAATAAACCAGTTTTGATAAAATGTATACATTACTATTTTCTTTATTTTTGAAGGCTGTTTAAATCAATTCTCAACAAATCAACTTTAGTTCTGATTTTTTTGTGTACATGTGGATCTCCTATTAAAAGCTGTAAGGGATTTCTAAAGGATAAAATATATACAGAATAAATATGACCAACTAGATGGCCAAAGTAGTTACTTAATCCCTACAGCAATAGTGTTCAAAGATAAATAACAAAAAAAGAAGGCAGATGTAATGACTCACTTTAAATAATTCTAAAATAGACCTTTTATTTTGGAGATTATAATTTTCTGAAATATTGATTATTAATAATCACTATTGCAGGAAAATACAAACTTTAAAATATGAAATATAGACTATAGGAATTTATATAAAATATAAAATTTAGGAGTTTATATAAATTATAAAATTTTTGAGTTTATATAAAATATAAAATTTACAATTTTATATAAAATATAAACTTTAGGAATTTATATAAAATATAAATTTTATGAGTTTATATAAAATATAAACTTTAGGAAGTCATAAAGAATATAAGTTTTAAGAGTTTATATAACATAAAAAAGTTATGAGTTTATATAAAATTTAGGAGCTTATATAAAACATAAAATTTAGGAGTTTATATTTTACTGGAATGATGATTAGGAATTAACATGATTCCTGAAAAATATAAACACTTACATAAAAAGTGATAATAACAATAATGATGAGGACAATAGTCCACATGTAAATAATGTTAACTCATCATCCCAGAAATTCTAACAAATATTATATTATATATTATTTTACTTTTTTTTTTTTTTGGAACATTAATAGTAAAATTCAAATTTATTCTGTTTTAAACACCTAATAATTTATCCGGTTGTCTTTTTCAGCTATCAAAAATGACTGCGGCTCTGCTGCAACATTAATAAGTTGTGAACAACTAACAGATGCAGATGAATTCTGCTTCTTGCCAACTGTAAGAAGTAAGTATAAAAGTGCATTAATCAGCCTGTTGTACACTCATTTGCATATAGAGTTCTACTATTAAAAAGAGACTGTACAATTTTGATTTGTATGAGAAGTGGGCAAAGAAAGAAACTCTGTCAAAAGAAAACATCAAGGCAAGACTAAAGTTTGTCAAGAGAAAGAACAAAATTTCTGAAGCTTTGGACAGATGAATCCAAAACAGAATTATTTGGCCACAGTAAGAGAAAACATGAAACTAAGCAAAGTAATGAAAAAGAGGTAAATTTCATTAGAAACAAAGAAAAGAGTACTACTCTGCTGTGTGACATCTAATTTTTACATTAGAATAGGATAAGATGCCTTCAAGAAAATAAGCAAAATATTAAGAAACAGGAAAATTTAATTAGGAATAAAGAAAAGAGTACTCAACTGCTGCATAATATCTAATTTTTTACATTAGGATAGAGAAAGATGCCTCCTAGAAACTAAGCAAAGTATTAAAAAACAGGAAAATTTCATTAGAAATAAAAAAACAAAAAAACAACACCAAACTATTGTGTAATATCAGTGCTGCAATATGGTTTTCTTTCCTTCACTTTATTTTTTCCCAATCTTAAAGTTGACTCATGTGAGTCAAAAGCTTGGATATATTTTTGATTTTGGATATTTTTCGCATCTGCAGCTACCAATTTTGTAGAAGCTGATCTGCAGTTTGGAAAAGACAATGAATAAATTCAATAGACTTAAAATATCTATGTTTTGTTGTTTATTTTTACTTAAACACACATGAGTCCTCCAAATATTGTTTGCAGGAAAACTGAAAAATGTCCACACCTCACAACAAAAGTGGCAGTTCCTGCAACAAGTTCATGGTTTTTAATTTCATCTTATGATTCTTAATATTTATTTGCTTTTAGACTGTGATCCTGATTTTGAACATAAATGTGTAAGTGGTGAATGTATCAAGAAATACCAAGTATGCGACAACATCACCCAGTGTACGGATGGCAGCGATGAAAAAAACTGCAGTAAGAAAACATCTTTAATATATTTGTTTTTACTTCTTTAACAACCTTTGTTTTTTGGCAAACTTAGAGCTTCATGCCTGCAAAAAAAAAACGTAGTGCTTATAGGATGGTTTTTCCCTTGACATCACTATTATTTTAACTACCTTCACTCCTCAGCAATGTTTATTGTTTAAAAAGCTGTGATTAGAATTGGAATAAAACCTAAATATATGTAAGTGAATTTATATATTTTCTTTCTTTCTTGAGAATTGACAACAAAAATAATAATATTTATTTATTAGAATGTTTATTTACATTGTTTATTCTATTATTTATTGGAATGGTTGGCAAAACATCAGCTAACTGGCAACTAATTCAAACTTTATAAAATGGTAAATAATAAGGATTTCCTTATAGTTGGTTCATATATTTTAATAATTTAGTAAATGTTTATAAATTTATGAATGAAAAATTCTTTTGACATTTATTTCTTTATAAATAATAAACATTGCATTAGTTTTAATACAATTGTATTAGTTTTTAGAATGCTATAAATGTAAGATTATTCTTGTAAATAAACAATAAACAAATAGTGTTTATTATTTTTATGATTAATGTTTGGAATGTTATAAATATAAGATTATTCTTGTAAATAACCATTCTAACAAATAAATAGTGTTTAATATTTTGTTGTAAATTCTCAAGAACAAAAAAAATGTATAAATTCACTTTTATCATACATTTAAGTTTTATTCCAATTCTAATTATTACATTTTGCCCTTTCCTAAATCCTCCCCATTTTCAATCTTCACATTCTCATTCACTTTGACTCTCTGTAATCCCCTGCATCTTAGTGGCATTATCACCTTGCTTGGGTGATTATTAAAAAAAAAAAAGGAAATAAACAGCCTAATAAATATTGTTTAATATTTTTGTTGTAAATTCTCAAGAACAAAAGAAATGTATAAATTCACTTTCATCTTTTTATTACAATTTAAAATAATTGCTTTTTAAAAAAAAATAAACATTGCCAAGGAGAGAAGGTAGTTAAAATAATAGCAGTGTTAATGGAAAAAACATCCTTTTGACAACCGTTTTTTTTTTTTTTTTTGAAACTCCATTTTTTGCCACTCTGTTTTTATTGACATTCTATTATTCTGACACTCCAGTTTTTTTTTGACATTCCATTTTCTTGACACTCTGTTTTTTTTTTTTTTTTTTTTCTTTTTTGGACACTTCAGTTTTTAGTGCTCTATTTTTTTGACACTGCATTTTTTGACACTCCATTTTTTTGCAGGTACATAGTTCCAAGTTTACCCAATTTTTTTTATTTTTCATATTTTTTTTTTCTCCTTGGCTTTTGCCCTTTTTAGAAAATTTTTTTGATTTTTTAGGTTTTTGCCTAATGTTTTTTGTTTTTCTGTTTTAACAAACTTTTTTTTTGTTGTTATTGTTGTTGTTTTTTCTTGTCTTTTGTCTCTTTTAAAAAATCTTTTATTTTAAAACTTCTTTTCCCAAAGAATTTTTTAAATAGATTTTCAGAAATAAAATCTTAATAGCTTTCATTATTATTATTATTATTATTATTATTATTATTATTATTTTCTTTGTACTGTGACATTGAGTCAGTACATTTTTTCTTATTACTCTTTCTTGCTTTCTATTTTCATTATGTCTTTTTATCACTGTTTTATATCACAATGCTCAGTGTCAATAAATTCTTCATCATTACTATTATTTTATTGTTTTACTTGATTTTATTATTGTTACTTTGCATCATAAAAAATAGGTGTAATAAACCCCATAGCAGCAGCAGCAGCAAACAACAATAAATAGGAAATAATGTAACTTTTAATGAATTCTGTACTCAAATCTTCCACCTCAGGCAATTCCCTCCAATCTCAGTAACTTTGTTTAATGTCATGTTAGTAACATAGTATTCTTACTGTATAGACTAATAAGAATGCAAGACTAAATCACTCATATATAAAATTATTGTTTATTCAACTTTGGATTTCATTAGTTGATATCAGTGAGTGGGTGTGTGTCTTGGAGGTTTTCTCCAAATTTGGATTCTCTGTCTCAAGTGGATATAAGAGATTCTCTTCCTTTTCCCTCTCAGATGGGGTGATTTTATATCTTTCTATCATTTGTTTGTCCCACATGTGCACATCATAAGCACGGCTGGGTCACCCACTTGTTTACATGCTAGAGAGTCAGGGGCAGCCATGAGGATCCTATGTGAGGCGTGAATCTGTACCCGTTGACCTGGACATCATTTTCCAGGTCAGCCCACTGATGCATATGACTTATCTGATGTCACACTGACTACAATGTCTATTTTAGTATCATCTGGGTGAGCCCTGTATATATTTGGATAACCACAAATATCCCTTATTGATATTATATTCAATTCAGACAACCTGCTATTTCTTGGCATGGAGCACTTATTACAGTAATGTTTGAGAAGATGGGACTAAATTTTTCATATTTAAAATAATTCTTTATTCACTTCTGGATTCCATCAAATAAATTTTATCTAAATCAAGGATATGTGTTTCTGGGTTTTTCTTCAAACATTTAATCTTTTTTTGTAAGGATTTAAAGAATTATGCTTCTCCCCTCATATGTCATATATTTATATAACTTGTTGTCATCGGGTTGTCTTATATATATATATATATATATATATATATATATCCTATGTCCACGTGGGTTCATTTTCTTATTCATGAGGGTGTATCAACCAACTTCCTTTGAGGCCCAATCCAGTACTTGGTGGCTTTGAATGAATCTGGATGAACCCAGTACATATTGGGGCCACTTCAGATCAACTCTTCTTTATCAAGCTTCCTGATGGACATTAACTTCAATTCAGACCTCTGGTATTTCTTGGTGTAAATCACATACTCCATTATAAATTGTCAAAAATTAATAACTTACTGGCAGATACAATAATGCTTTCATATTGGAAAGATTATTGTATTTTTGACAGACATTTATCTAACTATTTTAATTTATTTTAGCTTGTCCATTTGGCCAGTTTACATGCAACAATGGAAAATGTATAATGTCTGAATGGGTATGTGATGGTGAGTCAGATTGTGATGATGCATCGGATGAACGTGACTGCAGTGAGTATTTTTTTAAATATTACCATTTTTAAGGTTTCAATCGAAATTTTCTGTCATCCTCAGTAAATGGATTTTTTATCTGCAAAATAATAATCAAAGTAAAAAGTTAAAAAAAAAAATCATCTCCCTACTTTTGAAAAAATTAAATTGCTTATCAGTGGTTGGATAAATCATTTCAATAAAAATGAAAAATCTTTAGGGATTCCTTGTATTTTTCGACACCATCCCTTTGTTTTGCTTTGGCCTGACCAGCCAAAACTTTAGAAAGTCTTTTGGAATTAATTCAAGATATTGACTTTTCACATTAGCTCAAATGTTACCCATCAGTACTAGAAAGAGCAATAAAAGTTAATGGACTTGAAAAACCTGAATATCTTGTTTTATTAGGACTTTAAAAACAGACATTTTTAAAAATTTATATATAATATACACAGAAATATATTAAAAGAAAGGGGAGGAAAAGAAAGGATATGCAAAAAAATAAATAATTATTACTCACCATAAAATGGTGGATCAAAAAAAAATATAGCAAAACAAGAAAAAAGGGCTAACTCCTCACACTTCGGGATTCAATCAAGGACAAAACATATAAATATTTTCTTATTTTTCAGTTGCGCATATATTTATGTTTGTCCTCAATTGAATACTAAAGAGCGAGGAGTGATAGCCAATTAGCTTTTTTTGTTGTTTCTTTTTTGTTATATTTTCTGATCCACCACTTTATGGTGAGTAATAATTTTATTATTATTATTTTTTTGCTTATCTTTGGTCTTCCTCTTTGTTTTAATATATTTAAAGGTGTAAATTACACAAGTAAACACTAAAAAAATAAAGTCTAATATATATATATATATATATATATATATATATATATATATATATATATATATATATATATATGTCTATAAAGCTGCCATGCTGAGATTTTCCAATAAAGTATCAAATACTTGAGACCAAGAATGACAGCCAAAGATGTTGTACATTTACAAGTCAATGTCTGCTTTTCATATTATTATGATTCAATCACCTATCAACAAAAATCACAAAATAAATTACTTTATTTGTTTTAACAGATAAATGTCTCACACATCAATTTGTGTGTGATGATTACACCTGCATAGAATCCAATAAACGATGTGACTATGCAATTGACTGCCCTGATGGATCTGATGAACACCGTTGTGGTAAGTTTGGCTTTTCTATTTTTATTATATTTACTTATATATATTTATTTCTTTATATATATATATATATATATATATATATACACACACACTGTCATACACAGACAGACTTGGCATCATTCCAAGATTCTAACCCCTATGCTATCAGCACCCAGCAGAGAGAAAGACTAATTTTTGTGTATTTATTTTTTCATAAACATGCCATTGATCTAGAGGACTCGATCTGTTGGGAGAGTCTTGCATTATTAGCTGGAATAGCCACTGTTTACAAATTCGTGCTTTCTCTCCAGACTGCTCAACTGAAATAGATTTTTACCAGGAGCAAATGCATTTTCAACTTTTTTTATATATATATATGTGTGGGATATATTTACTTTTTATATATATATATATATATATATATATAATATATTAATTTTTTATATATATATATATATATATATATATATATATATATATAAGAAAGTAATTTTTTTTATATATCCCATATATATATATATATAAAATTATTTCTTATATATATATATATATATATATATGCATATATAAAAAAATTACTTTCTTAGATATATATATATAAGAAAGTAATTTTTTATATATCACATTTTTTTATATATATATATATATATATATAATAAAAGTTGAAAATGCAACTAGAGTTTTTAAAAATATCTAGAGTTACTCTAGATAAATATTCATAAAGACTCTTTTTCACACATGCACACACACACATTAAATGGGTAAATTATTGCCATTTGATATTTTTAATTTTGCACATGTACATTGTTTTGGATTTTGTTGACTGCACAGTATAGTAGGGTCAGTTGGGCACCATCTGCGAGAAAAAAAGCACCATGATGAAATTCACTCCACCAGAAATTTAGAATTGGCATACTCTACTGTTTGGCATTAATGCTAGAAGCTCCAATACGAACATTTGAGAGTACTTAGGTGTCAATCTGAGGACAGTATGGAGGATTCAGAAAGAGTATATATATGATATATATTAATAGAATGAGAAGTATATATGTATATGAGTGCACATTTATGTATACACACTCCTAATTCCATCAATTTAATGTTTTATTTTTCTCTCAGTGATAAAATCAGATGAAGACTTACTCAGTGTGGTTGTGAATGAACGTGATTACATCATCTGTGCTTCCACTTGGTCTGATGATCTTGGTTCTTTGGCCTGTGAAAAAGTTGGTATGGGGTAAGTCACCTGTTTATAATCAAGACATAACTTTTCACAAATCAACTGTTTTATCCACTCGGCCATAAAATATGTGTTGAAGTATTCCAAAAATTGACCTGACCCAAAGAGTTGTGAATTCAATACCTGACCACAGCAGAGGGAACAAAAACGTGGAGAGTTGAGTTATCCAGAGGATCTAACTGAAACTGAGATATGCAAAAAAAAACCATGGCCCATGGAATTAGAACAATCCACCCCAGTGCACTAAATAAAGGGTTTATTAATAAAATAAATAAACAGCCAAAACATTGTGAATATAACAATAAAGATGTGGACAAAAGTTTGAATAACGTAAATAGTGTAAATACTCACAATATCTCATCTCAGAAAAATAGACAGGTCCTGAAGAAGGCCGGAGTGTACAATGGCCAAAATGTCATGAATATAGCAATAAAGATGAGGACAACAGCCTGAATAATGTAAATAGTTACAATACTTCATCTCAGAAATATAGACAGATCCTGAAGAAGGCCAGAGCGTACAACAGCTGAAACATCATGAATATAGCAATAACGATAAGGACAACAGTTTGAACAATGTGAATAGTGTAAATTGTTGTTATTTTGTTTTGTAATTATTAAATCTCTTATTGCTTTTTAAGTTGGATCAAAGTTGTATTAAGTTTAAGTAAATTCTTTTCAGCTGTAGTCATTCTATTGATAGGTATTATAATGTCTAGTTTTATGAAGGCATATCATTTATTTATTTTTGTAGTTTTATGAATCTAAGGAGCTTTATGATGGGCATTAAATATGATTTATAATTTATTTGTTTTTATAATCTTATTTATATATTAATTTTTTTCAGCACTTTCAATAACACAATTGTTACAACTTCAAAATGGTCCATTCGTTTTGCTCATATTGAGCAGCAAGCTTCAAATGTTACCAGTCCAACAGTATTTGGACCTGTTACAATACGGTGAGTTATTTGCCCTTCATTCATACTGCTGCCATTAGAAAAAAAATAAAATGTGTAAAAATGGTGATTTGGAGAATAATGTTGAAGAATGTGTAGACTGAATATAAGTTGTGAATCCTACCAAAGTGGTCAGAATTTTGACGACCCAAATTGAGTGGTAGTTATGGAATCCTGAAAGTGATGAATTGTCTTTGTTTAAATTTTTATATAAGACTGAAAAACGTAAAAATGGGCAGTTTGAATGCAGAAGTAGTGAGCTGAAGGTTTCTGACAGATTCCTCCTCCTCCAGATACTTTTGTGTACTATGATTTCAATAGAGTGAGAAACCACCATGAAGAGCATGAGTAAGTAGCCAACCTGTTGAAATCCATTCCCTTTTTCTCCCTCTTGCTTTCTCTAAGAAATGAGGTCTACTACTAGTAATAAAAGTCTATTTTGGAAACAGTGTTTCAAACCCTGTCATGATTGGCCCTGATCTGGCATCTCGTCTGCAGTCACTCTCTCACAGATGTGTCATCGCCTCCCTCTGTCTTTTTTACAAATACTTTCATGGTAACTGCTTTGATGAGCTGTTTTCACTGGTTCCCAGACTTCATGAATTTAAGCGTTCAACTCGACTGGCATTTCGCTCTCACCCTTTCACTGTCAAAACTGTTAAATATAGCCGTCTCTTCTACTCCAATAGCTTCATGTCTCACACTTCTCGCCTGTGGAACTCCCTCCCCTTTTCTTGTTTTCCTGATAGCTACAAGCTCCACCTATTCAAATGTAATGTCAATTGACATCTCCAGATGCCTTGATCTATCCCCCTATCCTTCTCTTCATCCTTTCCTCCATCACTCCTCTTTGCAGTCGCTCCAACTCTCTTTAACCCCTTGTGTGCTAGTGGCTTCCCGCCATGCTTGGGGTGAAATACTTAAAAAAAAAAAAAAAACACTGAGAATTATCTGTGTTCTAAAAGGCCTTTCAAAAAACAGAATACCCAACTACTTTTAATGCATACTTGATAAAATCAATGATTTGGAAAATCTATTGACTGTCCAGGCAAGCATTTTGAATGATTTAATTACTTTTCTTCATATTTTGTGCAAAGATTTGTACAAACTTCTGTCAACAATGTAATTACCTTGAATTTTTAAACTGTTTCTTAGACTAATTTCTAACATGCTATATACAAAGATAACAGGTAATAGTACACACGACAGGGAGAAAGTAGATCATGTCTTTCTTAATCAATATTATTTTATTTAATACATTTAAAACAAATCAATGTTAGTTATTATTTTTGTTACTTTTCATTTCCTCCATATTCCAATTGTAAAGAAGAAGTTCCACTTAGCCCCAAGAAATGCTACTTTGTGCAACAGACTCCCATATAAATGCTTCCCTTAACATTACAATTTTAACCTCTTCAATTAAATGGTCAATCATTATCTATCCTTAACTTCCTACCACCTTCTCTTTTATTCAGATCAGACATAAATGTCTTAAGCATTTCAACAGTACCTTCTAATTTGAAATTTAGTATTTAAACATAAAATGTTAAACAACTGAAATTAATTACATAATGTCCCCCTCTTGAAATTCCTGCCTTTTCTTCATTTTATTCTCTCTACACTGGTGGGATTAATACCTTCTTTCTGAGTGATGCTAGTATCTAGGGCAGGGGTTGGCAACCTTTTGGAAAGACCAGACCAAACCAGACCAGAAAGCTATACATTGTCTCAGAGGAAGGCCATGATATCAAATGTATTATAATAAATTGCCTCAATCTCAGACTACTCTGTCCAAAAAACTGTCTTGATCTGGAAGTGTAAACAAAAAACAACAATGTTAATGTAATATTATTTAAACAATGTTCCTTATTTTACTGCAGGAATAACAGGATAACAACTAACACAATAAACAAAAAATGAAAATTCTTTACTACAAACAAAATAGAGTTAGAAACGGCAAATTATTTAATGAGACACTTGTTTCTGCTTATTGTTTGATAACTTCTCCACATCATGTGAAATATTTGTTGATGACAGGAGCAAAACATCATCCATGTCATCACCCAACCTTTTTCTTAAATGACTCTAGATGTATTTCACTTTCAAAAAAAGTTATTCACAGGCATATGTACTTCCAGATAATGTTACCATTATTTTCATATTATTTAATATATTTTAATTTCACTCAACAAAATATATTTCTTGTAGAAATCAGCAATGGATTCAGAATTAAATTTTCATTTAAAAAAAAATGTCATATTTAACTCCAACTGATATTTTTCTGCCACTTGCTCTGCAAATTAATTATATAAATAGTGTCCAGGTGCTAAGCTGCCAGGCCAGACAAAAATCTTTCATGGGCTGGATGTGACCCAGGGTTTGCAAACCTCTGATTTCAAGAATACTTATTGTTCTATGCCTACACATTTCTGTTTGAATTTCTGGAATGAGGAGTTATCATTATTTACATTCAGACTAATATCCTCATCTTTGTTGTTATTATCACAGTGTTTTGAATATTAAACTCTCCAGTCTTCTTCAGGTGTCTCTTGATCCAGCTGACCTTCAAGGAATTTTGAATTGAACCCTTTATTTAATCTCTGGTGGGAGAGACTTGTTCTACTCTCCATATATATGGATATCATGTCTTGTTTTCATTTTAGTACTGTTCAGTTATTGCCTGTCCTGTTTACACTAAATCTAAATCTGTACTACCCAGACCAGATATTAAACTCGTAATTGCTATATCACTAAATAAAAGACTCAAATAGAGGCATGGGGAAGGTGGGCTACTTCTGTCTTGCTTATCAAAACACGGATCCACATTCACACCAGCTTGTGGGACTGTAGGGTGCTTTTACAACAAAGTTAACAGAGACAATTTCAGATTTCAAAAACCAGATTTTTATTTCGCTCTTTGATTGGATGCCCTCCCAATAAAGATGCTCAGGTCCTTCACACCTTCTCCCCACCCCTGCTTCTACACACTACTGAGTGGTTTGATATATGACATACACCTGAAAAAGGCCATCTGAAACATTGGGATAATAACAAAGATGAGGACATTAATCAAATGTAAATTTTTTTTTTTTAAATCATTTCACCCAAGCAAGGCAATAAAGCCACTAAGATGCAGGGGCTTAATGAAAATGAAAGACTAAAAGAGTGAAGGAGAACAGGCAATAAAAAGAACAGGATTCAAGGAGACAGAAGATGACAATATAATACTGAATAATATAAATTATGTAAATATTGAACTACACATTTTTTTTACAAATGTTTAACCAATATAATGCTTAAGAGCCACTCAAGATAGAGAATGAAGTTGTTGTATAAGCATAAGAGGAGGAGGAGGTAAGAAGTGCAGTTTATGAGGATATGTAGGAAAGATAATGGTTAACAAAAAGTTAAGATTGTAATGATCAGATAAACATCCTCTAAGGCATCTGCTTCACAAAGTAGCAGTTCTTGGAACTTCTTTCTTACTAATGGAATATGAAGGAAATGAGGATGAGTATTGTGTCAATGAAAAAAAATGTGTTGATGATGAATTAATTTGTCATTTTCTTGATTCACTCTAGGAGCTATTGCAAAGACAATAATGGAATCAAACTGACTTGTGCATTTAAAGGTAAGTGCATTCATTTTCTTCCTTATTTTATTTAACTATTAAATTTTATTTTATTTCATGGAGGTACAGAGTCGATTTAAAAGTAACAGTAGAGAAAAAAGAATTCAAATATCTGCTGAGATATTTTCTATTCATTTTGTACTAAAGTTGTGGATGTGGATTTTTGACCCCTTTTTATTTACACCCCCTAGTATTTTTTGACATTGGATATACACAATTGATATATGACCCTTAGAATTACGATGTCAGATTTACGATTTTTGGGGATCTGAATTTCTATGTTGCTATTTACTTCATATTCTTTGTTTTCTTTTTTTAAAAGGTTGTGGAATTGCCCCTATGTTCAGCTCCATGTCAGATTATTCCCCTCAGGTAGTCCCAATGATTGTGAGAGGATCAGAAACTGCACCTGGCAGCAATCCGTGGTATACGTTACTTCACATTGGAAGCAAGGTGTGTGGTGGCAGTATCATAAATGAAGACTTTATCATCACCGCTGCACACTGCGTAAGGTGAGACATTTATTCATTAAAACTCTTCTTAGCACTAAGCAGAAGTGTAAGTGGATATAAGTCAAACTGGGATCTTCCAAACAGCATTGTTTCTCTAGTTACATATTTTCTATAAATCCACTAACGATCCTGTTAAGATATAAAAAAAAATGGCTTTGTTATTTAATGGCAACTGCTATGTGGAAAGTAATTTTAGGTGTGCCTAATAGATACTTATTTTTTTCAGGAGATTTTCAGACCTCACCCTCCTCAAATTTATTAAGACAACCTCATTTATTAATTTCATATTTTTTACCAGACCTCAAACAGGAATCATTTATTATTATACATGGTTTTTATTGTTTATGATTGTTTGTTGCATAAACAAGTTGCTTTATTATTTAAGTTTGATAATAACCTCATCCCTAGGACTTCTTGTACTTTCTAATGAGATAACAGAACATAAATATACAGTAATCCCTCAATTAGTGCAGCTAATATGTACCTTAATAGATATACACTAATTGAAAACATATTAATCGAATATAATAACTTATAGGAAATGATGTAATTTGTACCTCAAATTTTAGCCTCATTCACAATTAATTTCTAATTTGCATACTTTTTAATTCAAATATAGGTACATATAAAAAGATACAATAAAAATGCTATGAATTAATATTTATTAATCTAATTTTTATGAAAAACTTATTTAGAGTAGTTTATCATATGGTATTCTTCTATTCTTAATGTAAATGAAATGCAAATTTGTCAGCTTCTGTCTTCATCAGAGTCTGCTTCTAAAAATTTTCCTTTAAATTCTTCAATGACCCTGAAAAATTCTTCCAATTCCATTTTTGTCTTCTTCTTATGCTGGTATTAAAATCTTAAACAAAAATATTTCAATTTAATTTTTTAAAACAGAACCTTATGTTATATGTATTTTTTATTTTTTGAAATTTTCCAAGCATATCATAATCATTAATATTTTAACCTGAAAATTTTATTTATCATCTTTCCATAGTAAATGCATACATTTTTTATATTTTGATATTTTTTAATAAATGTAAATTTCTGTATCTAATTAAATAGTCTATTTTTAAGAAAAAGTCAGAAATTTCTTTTTAAAACCTTCAAAATAAACATGAAAAAAATCAAAATATTCAAAAAATTTTAATGGTGACAAATATTCAGGCTATGTATTTTTATTATAAGTTTATATTATAAAATTTATCTATTTATAACCGTCCATATTTTTTTAACACTGCCTTAATTACTTAGATAATGTAATGTTTGACAAACAAGAGAGTTACCCATTTTCCATTTTAAAATTTTAGAAAATTTTTAATTAATTGGTAACTATAAAAAAAATCAATTTTCAATTACTATGGTTAAATTGAAGAATGTTTTACCACACTAATCAAGTACTATGCATGCACTAATTGAATTTTGGTATATAAAAATTTTAGAACACTAATCAAAAACACACTAATCACATGCACATTAATCAAGGGATTACTGTTTTAGGTGAGCTTTTCTGCAAACAGATTAAGTTCTTTCATGGCTTCTTTGTATCCTGCTATCTTATCAGAAATTGCAAGAAATCCTGAGCAAGAGGTTGGACATGTCAATAGTAGTTCTGTAAAAAAATAATATTTTTGTGTCTGGATGGTTTAAAATGAGATACCCTGTTTGAAATTTCTTGAATATTACTTGAGAAAAGATCAAAGGGTAGATTATCTGAAACATTGTGGTAAAAACTACAAAGATAAAGATGCTAATCTGTAAATATTATTGATAATTAGTGTGTTGTATCATTTTTGATTAAAGCTAATCAGAAATAATTCTTGATAATCTTGTGGGCATTATTTTATAATTAGTGTGTTGTATCAATTTTTGACAAAGTGTTTCCTTTTTTTTTTACAAATTCAGTGGCTACCAACCAGAAAATATCTTTGTCTACTTAGCACCATCTGACCAGTCCAAGAAAAAACCATACCGAATGAAGAAGCATGTACACCGTATTGTAATGCACAACTTCACCTGGATACCCAAAATAAATGACATAGCGCTGTTACAGTTAAAGACTCCCATTAATTTTGATGAGTATATTCAACCAATTTGCCTGGTTGGGAAAAATGATATTTTCACTTCCAAGTCAAGTTGTTGGTCCTCTGGATATGGTTATACATCATCATCTAAAAATAGCTGTAAGCATTTTTTTATTACTTCTTCTCTTCCTCTATTTAGAGTTTAGGATTTTCTTTTGTACATTTTATCATTTAATTAATGTTTTATGTTTTGTGTAATGAAAGATATCCTTAAAATTAAATAATGTATGGTTAACATATAAGAATATGTCTTTGATCTTGTTAATGATTTGAACGCAGTATTGAAATATTAACAAAATCAAATTCACTTGTATTTCTGAATTAAAATTTGATGGCATACAATTCTTTTTTTTTAGTTTACTTTTATTCTTCATATTTTAAAACTGACAGCATATTCTCTCAACCATATGAAATTACAGCTTATTCTCTCACCGATATAAAAATGATGGCATATTCTCTCACCCATATAAAACTGATGGCTTATTCTCTCAACCATATGGAATTACAGCTTATTCTCTCACCAATATAAAACTGATGGCATATTCTCTCACCCTCATATAATATTATTATTTTTTTGATATTTTCTTTAATAAGATTTTAATTTTTATCCTTTCAATTCTCGTGTGCCAAGAATCCTGTGGATGACCCGAGTCCAACAATGCTTATCCTCAGGTGCCAAATAAAGATGGGTGGAATAATACATTTAGTAGAAAAAATCAAAAAGTGTAATAAATGGGGGTGGAGAATGAGAAATTACAATAAATGGTGGGGTCAGTAGATGAGGGGATGGTGAAATTACTAAAAAACAAGACTGTTATATACCATACCTATGAACATTAATTGGGTATGTTCCAATCCTCATATGTTGGACACTATTGTAAGTGGGGATAATATGCTTTCTAAGTATTCCACCACTGGCAGTGGTTTACCTACTTCATGCCACTGGTGAGTATTGTATTTTGTTGTTGTTATAAAAATTACTATTTAATTTCCAATCACCGTTTTGGTTATTCCTCATTCAGTAACCCTTTCTAGGTTACAACAAAGACTTTCAAACTACTCAAGACCTCAAAGAAATAAAACTGAAAATGAAATGTCTAATATTGTCTTTTAAATAAAATGCTTTAACAGAATTGAAAATATTTTCATCAAAAATTGCCAACATTCTTCTGATTCTATGTGCCATGTCTCTTCAGGATGACTTCCTATACTTTGTAACATTTTGTAAGTTTTGTTTTTTCATCATCCATCCTATTCTCTTTTCTGCCATCCATTTCCACAAGTTTGTCAGACAGATTAGTCACTGTCCCCTTCTGTTCCTCTTGCCTTCAATATGTCCTGTGAGTGTCAAATTCTCCAAAACCTCTTTCCTCATTATCTGCCCTAAAAATTATATTGACTTTTCTAAGCATAGCTTAGATGTGGCACAAGGTTGAAAGTATGGGCCACCCAGTGATTATTGAACTCACTACTCTGTCATAATTGTTCTAGCGAGACAAGCTCGTTAATCATTACACTACGTTGAGGTGCCCCATGTGTCCTAAAAATGTCCTTTTTTTGTTACCATTATCCTTAAAACTTCCTAACTACTCACATTTTCAGTCCATGGCATTCTCAGCATCATTCTAGCACTACATAATGTTACAATCTAAATAAATGTCCATAAAAAAAAGAAGTCAAAAATTAACAAGTGTGTAGAGATCCTTATAAGCTCAGGAGGCAGGAGATCCCTGAATTAATAAGCAGGTGTTGGTAGGTATTTATTTGGCACCTGAGAATAGACTTTAATGCTATCCTCTATCCCAATTCTGTTCCAGTATTTATTCCATGCTTGCTTTTGAAATAACTTTAAAATGTTCATGTACTGTACTTCAGCTATTTCTAACACACTGCAAGAAGCCAAGATGACCCTTTGGCAAACAAAGAAGTGTAACAGTAGCCGAGTGTGGAATGGAGAAATAAAAACTGGTATTTGTGCAGGTTATTATTCAGGACAGATTGCCGTGTGCCTGGTAAGTAAAATATATTCACAACATTTACAATCAATTCTCTTAATTATTACCTGTGGGGTGCTCTGAAAGTAATGCCTCCTAATTATTTCCATAGAAACTAAAAAAGTATTGTCATGGTGAAATAAAGTGTTTAAAAGAACTTGCCCAAAGAACAAATGTCATTGGCCATCTTAATTTTCAGCTGTAGAGTCTTGTCATTGAAAACAACAGATGTAGAAGCTTTTTGTGACCAGAAGAAGACATAAGAACAGATTTTGACTGATAAAGCTGTTGTCTTGTTTTATAAAGATGAAAAGAGAAACCAATCAGTAATAAGGACAGTGAATGACATACCAGACATGTGGTTTATAAACTTAACAGGAATTAGCACACTATGAAGGCGGCCACTGGGTCTCAGTAACAATACAGAATTTAATGGGCCAGGTATATTGGACAGTAGTATACAATAAATACTTTGTCACCCAGAGAAACAGGACACAATAAGTATCTATGACATAATATATTTCAGCATACCTAAACTTATAAACAATTTTGAAATTGTCCACAAACTTTTAATAATATAAGATAAAAAAAGACTTATTTATTCATATTTAATGATGAATTTAACCATTTTGAACTTAGAGTATTTCTTTGCATTTTTAAAAATCTTTTGCCTCTAAATGGAATTGTGTTTTGAAAATTTTAATGAAATATATCATACTCTCCTCATCAAGGTTTCTAAATATTAAATCAATGTGTGACATGGTAGGAAAACAAACAGTCACAAATTCAAGTAGTTCTCTTCAAACCATCAGTGCCATCCATTCCAACTCCTTCAACATTGATCTTATAGATCTGCTGCTACAGCTACAGATTGACTTTAATTTGTTAACAAGCAAGCATCACTATTCTCATGTATATTAGCAAAAAGCTTGCCATGCAAATTTGGTAGTGATGCCATCTATGTTGAGAGACTATCTTCACTAAACTACCAATTCAAGAGAACACTAATCTTTACTATACCAAACACACCCATGTTGAGATCTTTTATTCTTGTTAGTCTGGTTCTCTTCTACACAGACCATCCCTACATGATCAGATCCTTGCAGTGGATCTCTCCTCTGGTCTAGCTTTCACAGCTCAACAGGGTAATAATTGGTATGTTATTTTCAATATCTCAAAAACCAAGCTAGTATCATTTCATCATCACTGCTAGGATTGTATTTTCATCAGTCATAGTGAATGGTTCCGATCTCAATGAGGCCACATATTCTTAATGTTGGGTCCCAAGTTCACTGTAGACCTCAGGTGGAAATCCAAAAGGTAGCAAGACAAACGATTGCAAATGATGTTGGAATTTATAGAGCACATGAGGAAAGAGGACTTGGACAGTTTAACACTCACAGGGCATATTGAAGGAAAGAGGGAAAGAAAGGGAAACAGCAAGTAAGCTACCTAATGAACATGTGCAAATAGATGACAGAATGGGGACTGTGAGAAATAGTAAAAGAACAAATATTAAGAAATACAAAGGATAGAAAGTTGTGGAGAGTCATGATTGTCCATATCCTGAAAAGATATGACCTATAAAAGAAGATGGTGCTTTTTTTAAGTTCTGTTTCCAAGCAACAGGCATAAATATTACCACCTTAGGAAAATACATAAAATTAGAAAATTAAATCAGACTTTTTTTCTTTTTTTTTTCATTTCACAAGTACATACTTAGTTACAGGTGTTATTACATCATATCAATAAAATATCTTATCAACTACTCCAGAATCAAAAATTCTCAGGAGCTATCTCATCAACTCTACCCACTAATGTGTAGCATCTGAACTATTTTTAATTCTGTCAATGTTTATATAAGCCAGCAAGTGGAACTTTCTAACTTCTGGCCAAGTGGCACTTGCCCCCAAAAGTTTTCATTTATTTATTTATTTATATATGGCAGCATTGAAGATTTTACTGCATAGTCATTAAAACACTATACACTTCTGACTCAACTACTATCATTTACTGTTCTCTTCTATGTGGATGTTCTCATCCAGTCATGTAGGGAACACATCATGCTATATATGATAATTCCTTCTCTCAAAGCTAAAAACAATTATGGATATTTTTCTTGAACAGTGAAAATATTTTCTCTCCTAAAGCTAAAATTTTATGTTTTTTTGTAAATCATTTTTATTTTTACTCTTCCAAGGGTGACAGTGGTGGTGCATTATGGTGTAAAGACGAGCACAATATTGCTAAATTGGTGGGCATAACCAGTTTTGTGCCACGTATCTGTGATACTAAAGAGAGGCCTGGAGTGTTTACTGATGTAAAACTCTTTCTGTCATGGATTGAACGAAAGACAAGTAAGTAGCATTTGCCACTAAGCCATCTTCAATAACAGTTTTCAAACTAATAAAACAAAAAAAAAATTATTTTTCACTTTCAAAATAATTTTAACAAATTAGATTTGATCTGTCAACTCTAAAAGTCCTTGTAGCTGAAACAGTAGAGCAGCTGCTATACATAAGCAGGATTCCTACAGTAAAAGGGAAGTAAAAGAAAGTTGATGAGGGAGAAAATCTAACCTTGTAAAAATATTCAACTTGTCCATAAAGATAAAGGTAAAGAAAAGAAGAAAGCAAATAAAGAATAAATTCAAATTTTTGACATTTCACAAGTTGTTCAGATGTTTCAGAAAAATTGCTTTTCTTTCTTTAATCCAGTTTCTGTTCAGAAAGATAGTTTTCATACAATAGGAAATAAACTAGACATAAAGATTTCATAATTCCTCTTACTACTCCAACATAATTACTTGATACACTGTCCTTTTATTTATATCTGGCTGTAGCAGAGACTTGGTGACCCAAAAGGGCCAGATTTATGTCTATGTTTTGCAAATGTGGAGACGGTGAATTGGCAAGCTTCGGACTGAAGGTGAATCAGGCAGTATTTCCTGTGGGCAGAAGTGGTGGTGTTGCTTGTAGCCATTTTTATTGGCTGATTCTAGGCACTCATTGGCTGAGCGATGGCTGGGCCAGGTGCATAAAAGCACCATTACTCATTCATTTAGGAGTTGCGTACTTGAGACTGAGGAATGGAGATGATTGTGGAATTGATTTGCCTATTGGACTTGTATGCAGTTTTTTCTTTCTCTGGGTGATTCTGGCTGATTCTCACACACTGGAGCACAGACATAGTAGTAGATACATGAATGCACATAACTATTTAACAGAAAAATACTTAGCTTCATTTGTAAAGTATGTTATTTGAAGACTATAAAATCTAATAACTATAGCAGAAACCATGAGTTATGCCCCTTCACTATTTACATTATTCAGACTATTGTCCTCATCTTTGTCGCCATATTTATTACAACGTTTCAGCCGTTGTACAATCCAGCCTTCTTCAGGTGGTTGGAATTTCGAACTGAACCCTTTATTTTACTCACTGGGGTAGACTGTTCTAGTTCCACGTGCCATGTTTAATGAATGTCAGTTATCTCCTGTTAATTCCCCTCTCCAAGTTCTCCACTGCCTTAACCGGATATTGAACTCACACTCTTTGGGTCCTGTCACTGGATCTAACTAACGCCTTTATCCACTGTGCCATGTGTCCTCAAGGATATTACAATAATTATACATGCTTAAAAGTTGAAAATTTTGTAGATTAATAATTTGATATATACAGAGGCTTGTTAAGAGCATCTAGTTTTATGAATGAAATAAATTTATCAAGAATGCTCGTCACTAAATCTGAATTATTATATTTTCTGGCACACTGACTCCTCTGTCATGAGCTTACTGTGCCAAACAACATTTTAGTTTGGTTCTTAATTTCTTAGATACAAACAGAAACTGGTGGAAAATTTTCAAAATAAATTGTTAAGCATGTCATATTTATAAAGATTTTCTATTTGCTCTTTATTTAATCATTCTGTCAGATTTCATCCAAATTATAAACTCATGTAAATACATATATATATATATAGAGAGAGAGAGAGAGAGAGAAAGAGGCAGACAGACAGAGAGGCAATGAGAGAGAGAAAGGTGGAGAGAGAGAGAGAAATGATATTTCCCTTAGTATATCAAGAATAGACAGATTCATTGATTCATTGTTTTTTACGGATTATCAACCTTTTGCACATTATTTACAGCCAGAACATATTTTTAGATTGTAAGAATTTTTTTTTTTGAGTTAATAATGACTTCCTGATACAAGTACTACTAATTAGCCCATAGCTGGAGGAAGAAGTATTTCCAAGTGGTCACCCATCTAGGTACTGACCAGACTCTATGTTACTTAACTTATGCATGTTTCAACACATCGGCAATACATATATAGTATCAAAGCTTCATTTTCTTGAAGTTCATGTCTTAAAAATCAAGGAAGCCAAAACTAAATAAAAACTTTTTCAATTTGGGATTTTAAAATTCATTGATACATTTTTCCCTTTGATGAGTTTTACTTGTACATCACTTTTTATATGACATAATATTGTATAAGCAGAAAATGGCAATTCTAAAAATGTATACAAAAATTAAAGAACAAATAGCATCCACAGTTTTTCCCTGTCATTAAATTTCATGGCATGAAGGTGTTGAGCCAACGAAAGCCACATTGTCCCTCCAGATCTCACCGTCTTGGCAGATCATCAGAATATACTCCAGCACCAGATTAATCTGCTGGATTTCCTGGCAAATGACGTCCTTCCAGCATCTGTGTGATCTGTGTGCCAGTTTGCAGATGGTAGGTCGAACTGGTAGATGACTTTGGTAGGGTGGTCATCAGGTCATAGCAGGAAATGACTGAGCCAGTGAACACAAGGCTGTGGTGCAGAGATTGTTCTGTCAGCTGGTCCTCCAGAGGGTCCTCATTTGACAGAAAATCAGACCAGTGTACCCACTGTATGGTCCTGAAGGCATGAGACTCGAAGCCATAGACATGAGAGGCAAAGGTCTTACTGAGCGGCCACGTTTCAGTGCTGAGATATTTATTGAATCAAGAGATCTATTTTTTGTACATAAACCAAAAAATTAAGTAACCATTTCTCATTTATCATCTTTAATCAAATTGCATTTACATTTCCTTTTCTTTTTCAGAATGTCACTTTAGATGTAAGGATAATTCATGTCTATTTGATGATGACTTGTTATGTGACCGAACACCCAACTGTCCTGACGGAAGTGATGAAACCTTACTTTGCAGTAAGTATCACATTTTGATAAGGTACCAACATTCTCACTGAGTCATTGGTAATCTTTATTTTAATATGAATACAGGATAATAAAAATAATTATGACAACACTGGGGATTATCTTTGAGACACTACCTTATTTTATGTATTAACCAGCAGCCATACCCAGCTAGTCAATCAGAAAAAGCGTTCAATTAGAAAGGAGCAAAAAAAGCATCATGTCTGAGTCTATCTTCTTCAATTACTTTAAATTACTTTCATTAAAAAAAAATATTTTGAATTAATACAGTTACTGATATAGCAGAAATAGTCTGTATTTATTCAATCGAAGTTAGCTGAGGACATGAAAGGGTAAAACAGGCAAAATGAAGACCCACTTCAGACCAAATTATTTTGGAGTTTTTGAAATTCACTTTGTCAGTATAAAAGGCATGTAAAAGAGGATTCATTTATAAATCAATTGTTAAGTTTGATGAACATTGGTTGAAAGAGCAACGAAAAATAAGAAAGAAACCAGTAATTTTTCACTATTTATGTAGGTTTTCATTAAATGGGTGGACTCAGTTATCAAGTTAAATGACTGTTAAACAATCAACTTATTGTTGGCTACAATTGAGTGAAGTTTATATTAGATTGCTTGAAAATTGAGGGAAATTTTAGTTTAAAATTTGTGTTGAAATCTATTTGTGTTGAAATCAATTTTTCATTTTTCATGGTTTTTCACTAAACGCAGTGGTGTAGAAATAAAAATGAGGTATCATTGAGCTCATCATGATGGAAAAAAGTTGAATTTATTGATTTTTGATTGGTTTTATCAATTATTGATTATTTAAAAGTATTGATTTTTTATGCTAAGAACTTATCTCTTACATTATACAACGTATGTACTAAGTTTGGTCAAAATCAGTTAGATAGATCTCGAGTGAAAAGGTATCACACAGACAGACAGACAGACATGCCAACACACAGACATCCTCTGTTTTATATAGATAAAGAGATCCAAATTAAAACAGGTGTGCCATCAGTATGTGTCAAAATCTTGCTGTGAAAAATATTAAATTGGGATACTTTCTTCTGAATTCTTGAGATAGTAGAGTTATGAGGTTAAATAAACCCATAGCTTGAATTTAGATTCGAAATTTTTACTAAAATATTAGAGTATATTCAATCTATAGGAATGACATTCACCACACAATTAAGGGAATCTACAAAATTAACATATACACGCACATACATATATGTATGTATAAACACACACACACACACACACAAACATATATATATATATGTGTGTGTGTGTGTATGTGTATATATATAATAAAAGTAGAGACTAAGGTCAACAGGTGACAGTCAGGCCTGAGGATTGTAACCAAGCATGAAACAGACTGTCACCACTTGGGGTTCACCTCAGTGCCTACTTTTATATATATATATATAAATTCGATAAATTGACATCTAAATTATGCAAAAATGAAAATAACACTGACATCTCATTTTAACATTTCATTGTATATTTACCAAAATTATACAAAAATATCTTGAAATAGTAAATTTATTGAATAAAATCAACATTGTCTTCAACCACAGTCTCCAGACAACTTCAGAATCTCCTGCAACTCATCTGGATGGTCTCCTTTGTTTAGTTGGTGAATGCCACTGTTATCCTTGCCTTCAGTTCATCTTTGGTGTTACAAGGAGTTTTGTTGTTCTCTCTCTCTCAACTGTGCCCCACCCATAATAATCAAAGGGGTTTCAGTCTGGGGAGCTAGGTGGCCAGATGTAATAGGGGGTGATGTGGTTGCAGAAATTGTCTGACAGCCATGGCTGGCTTCTCCAGCTTGTGTGGCATGGTGCAGATTCATGTTTTCAGACACTGGGCTTCCAGCAACCACCCTCTTGACCCTCTGCCTCCTCAAGGTACTTGATGTAAGTCTCTATGAAGGCCCTGTTGGAAGATGAATGGAGGCATAACATCACCATTGCTAGTGATCACACCATGATATTAACTGGATATATCATCCAACTCTTATCGAATCTTCTGCACTGTCCTCAGATTAATGCCTAAACACTCTGAAATGTTTGTATCGGAGCTTCCAATGTGAATGCCAAGAAGCTCAGGGATCCTGTTTCCAAATTTCTGGCAGAGTGAAATGCCTCATGGTGCTCTTTTTCTCACGTGTGCAAAATTAAAAATATAAAATGACGACAATTTACCCATCGCACCCTGTACATATATATACAAATTTATATCAATATCTATCTACCTATCTACCTATATATATATATATATATATATATATATATATATAGATACAATAATAGTTAATAAAAATGAACATGCTACCGCCCATGTCTAAATGATTGGATTTCTCTGTATCCTTGGAAACAAGAAATTATGAATTATATGTGCGTTTAAAACTCAGTAAATTTAAAAATAAGTTATTCCAAAATTAGCTTGAAGATGAAACAGAACTAATGCTTTAATTTAATATCATAATTAAATTTGAAGTTTTTAGCTTCGGTTTTTGAAACATGGTAATTCCTGTGTAGCAAAGAAACCATATTTTAAATCAATTAATTTATAATATTTATGCTCTGTAAATTTACATTGAGCACTGTGTTGTAAAAATAAAAATATCAATAAGAACACGGATTATATATTTTACTGTTCTTTTTTTTTTATAATATATATATATATATATATATATATATATATATATATATATATATATATATATATCTTATGCATTGTTACATTAGAACATGCATATATCCACTACAAAATTATACATTTTTGTTTCTATGTCAAAAACGGGGAAACCTTTTTTTAGACGTCTCATCAGGTGAGGAATTATGGTGTAACGCTGTAATCCTACTGTTATATATATATATATATATATATATATATATATATAAATGGCAACAATTTACTCATCACACCCACTGTGTGTGTGTGTATATATATATATATATATATATATTCTTCTTCTTCTTTTAGCACTCATAATTGGAGTGGGTTTGCTGATATTTTTAACATCTTAAATTTTGGTTATTTTTGCTTTACTTTCAGCTACTTCAGTCAGCTGCTCATTTGATGATAAATTCTTATGTGGCTATAAAATATCAAACTGGACATGGAGTAAACCTGTCATTGTTGAGCAGGACTTGCCCAAATTTGACCACACCCATGGAGGACCACCAGGTAATAGAAATTTTCAATTTATCTTGTTATAATTCTGTGTCCCTTCCTTCTTTAGTTAGTGCATACATTAAACCCTTTCAATACATCATTAATAATGGACTATTCCATATTGATTACAAGGAAATATGGAAAAAACATATCAGAGATGCTGTTTGATGTTAGTGAGAAAAAAGAAAGAAATTCTCTTCCAATACCTCATAAATAATGGATTGTTCCATTTTGATTGCAAGGAAATATGGAAAAGACATATCAGAGACTCTGATTTCAGTGAGAGAAAGAAAGAAAGAAAGAAAGTAAAATTCATTAGGAAAGCCATGAAATTTTTGTGAGTATTACTAGTTAAACTAAATAGCTGTAGCAATATGCTTCTTGAAAATTGAGAAAAAGAAAACCATATTACTTTTTGCCACCTTAACTATATGATCAACTACCTCATAAAAAACATACTCAGTCACGCTCATGTATACATTTACTTAATTTATTTTTAGGCCGTTTCATTTATGGAAAAGCTGAAAGTGGCATTCTGCAGACCCCAGTATTCACAGTTGACCAACCAAATTGTGTTCGTTTCTTCTACCAAGCTCTAAAGGCACAATATAGCAACATGCATGTCTACTTGATTGATGAGCTCAATAACAGGAATCCTGCTATTCTGCTATGGACACTACCAAAGCAAAGCATGACCGACACCTGGAAAATGGCACTTCTGAATATTAATGTCACTGGAACTTTTAGCCTTAAATTCATATTGAAAAATTCTCAAGGCAGTATTGTAAATCTTGATGATATCCATATATCCAATGGTACCTGTTCTGAAAAGTGTAAGTTACCAATTCTAATTTTAAAAGACTAATTTTTTCTCTCTTTTCCAAAGAAAGTAACTGGAACCATCAAAAGAACCTTTTTCTTCTTCTATATGCTGTGATCTTTCAGGACGTAGACAACCATGGCTCTTCGCAATTTTCTTCCTTTTCTAGCTCTTTGCAATGTTTGCTTTTTTACAAACTGATCTTTAACTCCTTGACATCTTATCTGTTTACACAATTTTGTTAAGTAGGTTACTCAATGTTTCTCTCTTGCCTTCAATAAGTCCTGTGAGTATCAGATTCTTCAAGCTTTCTTTTCTCATTACAAATCTCAGAAATTTAAATTGTCCCTTTCTGATTCTAAGTATAAGTGTCCTTTTTGTTTCCATTTTCATTAAATTTTCTTTGTTGCTTCCTTGGCATTCTCAGTATCTTTTTGTAGAATAACATCTCTGTTGTCTGAAGTCTCCACTTCATCTTTAAGGAGATTGTCCACCATTCACTACCACTTAGAAGGATTGATATTACATAGTAATTTAGGACTATTTTCTTTTGTTTCTAAGGAAATTTTCCTGTTTCTTAATACTTTGCTTAGTTTTTGGAAGGCATCTTTCACTATTCCAGATACAACTTCAGATTTCAGTGTCACCTTTTTCATCACTTGTTAAAATACTTCCCAGATAGTTAAAGGTTTCAATTACTCTTTTTCTCTCAATATATCATAACTCTTCTAGATATGAGAGATCACAGCTCTCCACAACTTCCTTTCCAAATGCAGCTTAACCTAATATTTGTTTTATTTTTTTATTAAATTTTTAATTCTATAATTTAAAAAAAAATTATATTTAATTTTTTTTTTAAATTCTATTGTTATGCTTAACACACAATTTACTCACTTCAGTGGTGCTAAGCATTTCTTATATTACCATAACCAAAGATTTGAAAGAACGTAATACCTTGTATCAATTGTAAAATTTCAGCCTGGGGAATTAATAAATTCTAAACACTTCAAATACTTCAGTGCATAGATCAGTTATAACAAATTCAGTATAGGAAAGAAGGAAGTTGAACACAGGATAGGTTATATCAGGAGTACTTTTGTCCAACACATTGAGGTGCTGCGAAACAAAACATTAACCTAAGAAGTTGGGTTATATTTTTAAATAGCCTCATTGTATTTAGACTCTCATGTGGATGTCATACATGACATCCAACTCATTCATAAATCTATTAACTGTCAGCTGTATAGAACTATTTGGTCAGATCATTATTAAAAATGGCTTCAACCCTGTAGGGCTTAAAGAACACAATCCTTCATCAAATCTTATTGACCGACTCAAAAAGCTTTACCAAATAACAAAAACCACATCACTTGAAGACTTCCAACAGCAGCAACAACTAAAATGGATAGCACATGTAACCAGAAGGGAAGATAAGGATATAATCAAGATGTGTTTACGTCATTGATAACTGCATACTATTGGTGTCCTTTTTCCCAATTCGTGGTAATATGTGGTTGTCAATGATGTAAGCACAGTTTCAATTTTTTTTTATAAATAAAAACTATGTATAGATAACACTTTAAAATGTCAGGGATTAATTTGACACTGTATTTATATTATGAACAGGACCCCCACTTCTGAAATGATAAATAATCTATATTTTTGACACTGAAAAATGTGAGGAGTGAAACTTTAATGAATGCTAAAATACAAAAATCTTCCTTATTTATTACTAGCAGTCCAGTTAAGCTCAGTAGAGACAAAGAAACTGATTGAATTGACACATCTGAATCTATTCCAAGTATGATGAGACACGTTTTTAGGGGCATTCAAACACTCATGGTCTGAACACATTGGTTGAAATACTGATCTCACAACCATTTGACAGTAACCCTGACCCTCAACAAGTTTAGTAAAAAGTTATTCCAGATGGCAAACACCAACAACTGTCATTTTTCTTAATATTAAAGTTCACCCAATACAAGGCTCGAAAGCCACTCAAGGTAGACAGTTACTGTTAAAATGGTTCTGATGAATGAGATGTGCAATACGAATGAAGGAAGAGGTGATAGAAAGTGAAGATCATGATGATAAAGAATAGAAAACTTTAAGAGGTTAAAATTGTAGATTTTAGGGAAGCATCTGTCGGGTAATCTAATCCATAAATATCAGTTCTTTACAAAAAGCTGCCTGAGTTATTTAAATATTTCTCAAAATTAATGCATGTATAGAATTTGAAAGTTGTGTTGGTGTCTATTTTATGTGTGGTGTGTGTTCATATGTAAACAAGAAGAAGCATACAAAAACTTGGATTTCTACTATGGACAATTTATTCTCTATTTTATATATATATAAACTGTAGTGAAATAAAGTTCTCAGTGTTTCTTGGGGATGTCTGTTTTCTTTTTGTGTCCCTGAATTAGGGTAAGTAAGTCAGTATATGCATCGCTATAATGGTTGAGCTCAAGTCAGCCTTGTGCAGAGTTGGAGCAACCAAAGAAAAGTTTATACTTACTTCACGGCAAAAAGTTCAATCATGGTTAAGCTCAATTCAACCTTGTGCTGAGTTGAAACAACCAAATAAAAGTTTGCATTTACTTCATTGTTGGAATGTTTAAGCATGGTTATCGTATGTCCGCTTTCTTTTTCTTGGTTCAGAAGGTAGGGTAAGTAAGGATAAGCATCATTATAATGTCAGCTTTGGTTATAATGATCAAGATGAAGTTAGCCTCGTGCTAAGTTAGAATGACCAAATAAAAAATTGATTAACTTCATAGGTTGAGGTTTTGAAAGACACGTATGAACACTATATATTGAAAAGTGGAAAGAGAGTTCAGTCATCAGAAAACCAGGGAAATGAGATGTTTCCCAGTGGGAACATAATTACCACATGGCATTACATCTTGGAGAAAGAGAGTGAGACAGGAAAATGTTTATCTTTTTATAGACTTAACCAGCACTGACTAACAGTATTTGATGAAGCCAAGTAGAATAATCATATTTCTAGTTCCTGTAAATGTATTTTTTTTCCTTTTTTTGTTATTCATTACTATTATTATTATTTTATTTATCAATTTCTATTTCCTTTCCCCACAGCTACAGAATTCCAAAAACTATTTAATTTTCATTCAACTTATCCATTATTTTATATTTTATTTATAAATGTAATGACTATTTTGGGACAATATTATTATAAAAACTACATTTATATCCAAACTACTTTCTTTTTGCAGCATGTCTTCCAAACGAGATCTCCTGTAACCAAAATAACTACAATGCTTTATGTCTTCCTAAAGAAGCACAATGTAATAGTCTTAACCATTGTGACATTACATCAGAAGATGAAATCAACTGTGCAGGTAAGAACATGTCATGGTATTCAATGCATTAACATCCATTCAGCTGATGAAAAGCACTTCAGGACTCTTTTCTTTGTTTCGAATAAAATATTTTCTTATTTCTTAATACTCTGTTTAGTTTTCAGAAGGCATCTTTTGCTGTTCTAATTCATCTTTTCCTGTGTCAAATTTTCCCTCATCTATCTGGGATTGGACAATAAATTGCCAAGAAGAGTTACAGTGTGGAGTCAGGAGGATGGAAAAAATTGTAGCTAACAGAATGTACACAAGTCAATACCCAATCAGTATTGGTTGGGTCACCATGGAGAGGAGATATGATGTTAAAAGACCCAAAATAGCATGAAACATCACTAATGACGTGTGCCAAAGCATCCAATAGATGTATCTTGCAAAATGTTAAAACACTTTATTTTTATTTTTTAATCAAGCAAAACTATAAAGCCAATAACATGCAAAGGGGTTACTGAGTGGGAATGAATCTTAGAAGAAACAAATGTCATTAATAATATAGGACAATAAAAGCACAGGATTTAAGGAGACAAAAGATGACGATTGACATTGAATTTAAATTTTTGAAGATCAAAGTTGATTGGAAACAAGATGCTGGAAGTGATTTCCACAAGTGGGAAGTGCAAGAGAAGAAACTGTTAGCATAGAAATTGTGGTTACATTTAGTAATTTCAGTGGTAAAATAATGAGACCTATCTTCCAATCTAGTATTGCACTTCAATTCATAAAGTTACTATACCAAAGAAGAAAGCACATCAAATCAAGTCCAAATATCCTAGAGATTTAAAATGCCATAATGTTCTTGACTTTGTTTTCTTTTTCTTTTCTTTTTTGTAAATGCCTTCTGGACATAGGCAATCATAGCTTTCCACAGATTCCTTTTCTTTATTATCTGTGATTTATTATGAATTCTTAGGGAAGACAGTGGTGTAGTTTCATATTGCCTTCTTTATTGTTTGGAATTCAAAATTTTCCTTCTCTTAGACTGGTTGTCATCCAAGGCTAGAGAGTCCAGTCTACTCTGCTATTTAACCCATAGTTAGGAGAAAAGGTGGATTCATGCCTTTCCAATAGGCATTTTGCAATTACGCTGTGTGCACCCTCTTTAAGTTGCAAAATGTTGCTGCCAAGGATTAAAGAGAGAAAATATCCTTAGCTAAGGATGCCTTATGATATTAGTGGCCCTTACAAAATTGTTTTAGATCGATTTTATTCAGGAATTGCTTCTCAAAACTCTTAAGTGTGAGCACACACACACACACGCACACATTCATAGATGCAGATGTACTCTCAAATATGCATATGCACACATAGAAACATAATGCATGCACCAACTAAACTCACTGAAGGTGAAAATGCCAATATGGCCAAGACAGAAATCTTTTTTTTTTTTAATCATTTTGCCCCCAAGCAAGGCAATAAAGCCACTATGATGCAAGGGGTTACTGAGTGTGAAAGAATATAGCACTCATCTAAATGCAGAAAATGATTAAAAATAATAGAAGCACCAACAATAAAAAAGAAGAAGCCAACTCCCAATAATATCAGTTATGAATATGGCCTCAATGTGCTGACTGTGTTCAGAAATTAAAACATTCCTATAGCTATAAAAAATAATCTACATATTCAGACAAACAAAAAACATCCTTGATAATGGCTAATAGTTTAGCCAAAAGCAACTGGACCCAGAAATCATTTGGACAGTTCTTACACTCTGTGTCCATAAAGGAAATCACCTCTACAATTGCTAGTAAAATATAATCAAAAGCTTAATCACAGCACTTAGTCAGTGGTCATCAATGAAACCTTGTAATGATTCATGCTTTGTTAGAAAATCAAAAACAAAGTTTAGCATACTCTCAGAAAACATTTATTAGTCAAATACATAGTCAATATTAGTACATAGTCAAATAGTACAAATATACTAATATGCAAATATACTTTAAAAATTCAAATATACTATACAAATAGTACAAATATAATATAGTATATAGTACAAACACATAGTCAAATATATAGTCTCCAATTTTTTAACTACTGTTTTCCATCGTACTACAAGCTTGTTGATGTCATTTTCATGTTTTTTGTTTTTTTGGAAGAAGGTTGTATGTCAAATTTTTTGTCATTTAAATTGTTCTGTAGAGACCAGAACAAATGAAAATCTGAAGAAGCCAAGCCAGAAGAATGCGATGGATGCTGGAGGGTGGGGTCCCATTTCAATTTTTTATGCTATGGCAAGATCTGTTTTGCAACATGCAGTCTTGCATTGTTATAGTGGAAATAAGACCTTTTCGATTTATCTCTTCAAAAGTTGAAAGTTAGTTGAGATATCCATTTCCAAACTCTTAGTAATCTCTCCATGATGGCAAGCAGAGTGTCTTCATCGATGTTGGAAGATGTAGCATAATCCAAATAAACCTTCTGAATGGTTTTTGTTCCAGTTTCCAAAATTAATAAAGCATAATATGGCAAAAGTGCAACTTTTCGTCCTCCATCTTTAAGGCATTCATTTGTGAACAAAATATTAACATTCAATAAGGTTGGATTTGCAACTGAATGATGCAAGGTTTCAATCAACAGAACAAGCCAGTAATCACCACCAAAACTAACCAGTGTCAAGTTGCTGCCATTTTAGATTAACAACGAAAATTTGGCACAAACTTTTGAAGTGATCTGATATATATGTATTTCATTTGTTAAAATTTTTGATAATATATTTTTTAATTTATGATGAAGAATTTTTTTTTTGACATTCTTTAATAAGATATTTATTTTCCAGATTCTTTCTACCATTGTGAATTTGACAATGGTGTTGTGTGTGGTATTCAACAATCCAAGGAAGATCTTTTTGACTGGTTTTATGTTCCAGCACGCACCATCAACAATATTGATCACACAACAAGGACTGCAGATGGTCAGTACAACAAATGAGAATTTTTTCATATTTATCTTGAGTTTTAATATCCTAAAATAAATAACATATATATATATATATATATATATATATATATATATATATATATATAAAGAAAGAATAATAAGATATATAATCTGGTGTTCTTATAGATATTTTATTTTTACAAAATAGTGCTCAATGTAAATTTACAGAGCATTAATATTATAAATTAACTGATTTATAATATGGTGTTTTCGCTACACAGTTCTAACCATGTTTCAAAAATGGAAGCTAAAAGCTTCAAATTTAATTTTGTAATTAGATTAAAGACATTAGTTCCATTTCATCCTCAAGCGAATTTTGGAGTCTCCAAAATTCACCATATTCATCATATTCTAAGAGCAGTCAGAATTTGTAACCCACAATATTTATATGAAGAAGAGAAAGACATTGAAAAAAACACTTACTGATTTGGTATTATATATATATATATATATATATATATATATAATTTATATATTTGAGCAGCAAATTTTCTTTTAAACCTGTTTCACTGAATTTGACAAAAAAATCTTTCTATATTTCTGAGATGAGGTATTGTAAGTATTTACATTGTTTGGACTGTTTTCCTCATCTTTATTGTCATATTCATGATGTTTCAGCCATTGTACACACCAGCCTTCTTCAGGTGATATATGTTGGAATTTTGAATCAAAACTTTATTTAATCCACTGGAAGTAGGTTGTTCTAGTTCCACATGCCATGCCTTTTCCGGATATCTCATTTTCAGTTACTTCCCTTTAGTAACTCAACTCTCTAAGTTTTTGTTCACTTCTGCTGTGGCCAGGTACTGAACTCACAACTCTTTGGGTCAAGTCACTGGATTACTTCATCCAACATTTTTATCCATTGAGCCATGTATCCTTGGGGGCATATGTCACCTGAAGAAGGCCCTAGCATACAACAGCTGAAATGTTGTGAATATATATATATATATATATATATATATATATATAAAGAAAGAACAGTAAGATATATAATCCGGTGTTCTTATAGATATTTTTATTTTTACAAAAAAGTTACTCCAAAATTCGCTTGAGGATGAAATGGAACTAATGCTTTTAATTTAATTGCAAAATTAAATTCGGGGCTTTTAGCTTCTATTTTTGAAACATGGTTAGAACTGTGTAGCGGAAAAAAACATATTTTAAATCAATTAATTTATAATATATATATATATATAGTCAGCAGTCAATATACCACATAACACCCTTGAGCGCTTAGCCTTGGAGCGGGTAGAATGGAGATCAATGTGTTTTAGTGGACTTTTCAATCTGCTTGTCTGAATCATCTTCAAGAAGCAAGAGCAAGATCTAAAAGGTCAGCCAATCTAACAGTGATCTCATCTCACAATCCTCACACTTGCTCCATATGTGGCCTCCTTTGTAAATCACTAGCGGGTCTTAAATGCCACTTAAGATTATCGCACAAACTTTCATAACTGAATCAATAAGCTGTCAGATCCTCATAAGTCGAAACCGACAGGAGAGTCCATTATTATTATATATATAGGATAAGGAGAACAGTCTGAAGAATGTAATAATGAAAAAGAAAACATCTCAAATTTTCTTTTTACATTATTAAGTTTTTCTAATGTTCTTAAAGTTTTCTTGCTGCAAGTACTGAGGGATTGCAGAACCTGTCCATAATGGTTATTGCTTAAAGTACTTTCAACCTTTTAGCCATTTTCAAGGGGTCTCTTGTTAATGTTTTCTAATATAATGTTATAAATTGTATTGTGTATTACTATTACATGGAAGAACATTAACAAAGGAAAATGAATTTTGTACAGAAAAATAATTGTTTTTTTAATAAACTTCCTTGAATATTTTTCTTTGCAATACTTTTAAATACTCTTGTATACACAGTGTATGTGTGCATATTGTAAAACTGTAAAATATTTATCCTTCAGGTATGCTGGCATATGCATCAACATATCATCCAAGAACAGATTCTTGGAGAAAACGTATGACACTTAAACTGAGGTCTGGAAACATACCACATTGCTTACAATTTTTCTTTCAATATGATTCAACTGCTACTCTACAGGTTTGAAAAATATTTAATTTTTTAATAATTTACTTTTTCTGAACAATTTATATTTTATTAAGATTTTATTGGAATATGAATTTTAAAACTGTTTTTAATAGGTTTGCTTGATTTTAATAGGTTTGCTTGATTTTAATAGGTTTGCTTGATTTGCTAAATAGAAATGCAAAATACGCAGTTCAAATTTTACTCAAGGTCATAATTATTCTTTGCTGTTGGGCACATGATTTAAAAAACATGATAAAATTTTTCTTCGTGAATATTACTTGTACTGCTGATCTGACACTAAATAAACAGAAAATCATTATTCAATCATAAATCATATTCTATTTTACCATATGACGAAGCAGCTTATGGTGATTTAAACTATAGCATTTGTAACGAATTTGATCCTATTTTGACATAGTGTCAGGCAATCTGCACTCCATAAATGACAAAATAAAAGGTGCCCACAGAATTTTTGCTAGATCCAAAAAAATGTCTCTCAAGTGGAACATGTGATAGACTAACATACTCTAAATAATGAAACAAAGATTGCCTCATGGAGAATAAAGATTAGTATCCCTTTCTTGCTAAACCTTTTACTTGTAAAGCAAGTTAGAACCAAACAAGGTGATGTCATACTGGACTTATCTATGCTCATTAAATAAGAAGGGCTTACAGCTATATCATTTTGAAACATCAGTTCTTGTCTGATCACCCAAATTAAGCAATGTTGAGCCTGATCAGTATTTAGATGGGTGACCTCTTGGGAATACCTAGATGTGTGGGTGGGGTAATGGATAACGGCTTGGAAATTGGAGAGCTGATTTCCAATTCCAGTTAAGATCTTTATATTATATTCACTTATGCACAAATACCTTTGGGAAAGATGTGAATTCACCTCATCTTCTCCCAAGCTATGGGTTAATTAGTAAGACTTGTATCAGTAAATCATTATTAACTTCGAACAATTCTTGTGATCCAAAAATATTTTCAGGCTTTAAATAATCTGCAAAAGGGTTGATAAGCCATAAAAAACAAATCAATAAATCATATAACGAGGCTAAATAATGAAAAAGATTAAATTATATAATTATATAACTTTTTATAGTAAAAAGTTGTTATCTGAAAATGGTATTAAGCTATGGTTGCTAGAGTTTTTTTTTTAGTTTTTTTTTTTTTTACAATGATTTTTCACTCTGTACAAGGCCCAAATGCCATTTAAAATAGAGGGTTAGAGAGTAAGAGGCTCAACTTATGCAGATATGTGGGAAAGACAATGTTTAACCCTAGACTTGAACAGGTTAAGATTGTAGTGATCGGGAAAGCAGCCTCTTGAGTGTCAGTTCCATAAAGCAGGTAGATGGTTACAGAGTAAGAGGCTCCAAAAACTAAGTAAAATATTAAGAAACTGGAAAATTTCAATAGAAACAAATGTTTAATATCAGTTTTATATGGCAGTGAACGTCAAACAATTTTCTCACTGATGAATAGGAGACTTGAGACAACATAGATGTGGTTTAACAGAAAGCTGCTGAGAATACCATGGATGAAGCATGTGAATAATGAGAAAGTTTCAAGTAGAATGGAAACAAAAAGGATGCTTATATTTAAAAAGAGATAGTTGAAATTTCTAGGACACATAATGAAGAAAGAGGGCTTGACACTCACAGGACATATGGAAGGCAAGAGGAAAGGAAAAACAGCAAGTAACCTACCCAACGAGCTTGTGTAAATGGATGAGAGAACAGACAGGGAGGGATAGTAAAAAAAAACAAATATTGCTAAGAGCTACAAAGGATAGGAAGTTGTGGAGAGCCATAATCACCTACATTTTGAAGGAACACAGCACATAGAAGAAGAATGAATATGTAATATTTTAATAATGTAAATTATGATGAATCTTTTCAGCCTACCCTGATATATCACTTTAAATATGACTTTTATTTATTTTATTAAAATATGCTTTACATTATTAATATAAATTAACCATGTTTTTGACTATCAACAATTTATTAAAATATGATTTTATCATGATCAATAAATGAATACATTATTTATTTTCTCGATGATGTTTTCTCAGCCAGAAACCAAAGTTGCGTCAGTTTTTCTCTGATTTTTTCAGCAATTAAATCATTTTTTCTATAGCTTTCTTTCCTAGAACTATTTCAAAAAAATCAATTAAAAATCATGTTTAGATAAGCTAAAAAGAACTATATATTTATAATATATAAAAGGATTATTATTGCGAGAGAAGAGAAAACAATACATCTCCTATCCTGAGAATTGTGAAAGACACAAACATAAGTAAACAAAATGTGAAATTTGGAAGAAACATTTATTACAATGATATAATAAAAAAACAATAAAACAGATAACAAAGTTTATAAACAATCTTGCACAAAAATTTCCTTTGTACACTTTACATTTAGGCAAGATAACAGATTCTAAAATTACAATTTGCTAGGCTCATAAAAAGTATATTATATGGAACAACTGAAAAGTTTATGAAACAAAAAACTACAAAAATGTTCTTTAAAAAAAGATATACCTGAAATGAAATATTTACAAATGTAATTTTTTCTTAATTTTCTTTAATGATTTTTTTTCTGTTTTGTGATTGTTACTGGTTGTTTTCTCTTTCAAAAGGTCAGCTTATTTACTGGGAAAGTGACCAGAACATTGTGGTCATATTCACAATATAAAGCTACAACGTGGGCAAAGGCACAAGTCTCCCTTCCAGCTCTCCAAGGAGACTCTGAAGTCTATTTCGACACCATTGGAGCACCACCTGATTCAACACCTCGGCCTTTCATTGTACTTGATGATATCAGCATTGCACGAGGAGCCTGTCCAAATCTTAGTAAGTTTATATTTTATTAATTTAGCCAATAATTATCAGAACGAATGACTTGTGTTCATTTTCACTGAAATACAATGTAGGTATTCAGCTGTTTTTTCTAAAAACTCATTTAAAATCTTACATTAGCAGCCATTAAAGTTCATAATGAGTGATTTCTTATTTAGATGTTTTATTTTATCATCATTTGTTATAAGAAGCATTTAATATACCTGGAGTTACCTCCCTTTATAAATTCAAACCTTTTCTACACTATTATTATTAAATTGAAACTGCAATTTTTAATATATGCAAATTTAATGTTTATGATTTTTTATTTAATTTTTATTAGGTTTGGATCATTTTTCTAATTTCTGGAGAGAATTTGAATATAGATTTTTCCAATATCTTCAAAGGTCTTATGTCTTTTATAAGCCATTATAAAATAATTTTGTTTGCATTGATATGGCTGTGTCTCTAGGTGTGTGTTGTTTCTTTGTTGTAAATGGTACTGGCAATTGCTTCATTTGAAATGGTATTGAACTAACACAAATCACACTCTGATGTACCGTTTTTTATTGATGCTGATGGACCACAAAAATGCCAGTTGACAGAAATTGCTCCTATAAAAAAAAACACATTTATATTGCTATAAGTACAAATGTTAAAGCAGAAAATAAAATAATCATTAATGCTTCCAAACAAGGTTTATATTGTTTCATTCAATACAAAGTACAAACTACTATACTTAATGAGTAAAAATGCGGATATATGTAAGAAATGAGCAAGACCATATCACCAAAACAGACTGCAATCCCCTTGTAGCCCCTCAACAAATTAATAGTGGCTAATTCAAAAAAATGCTGAACCATGAGAGTTGCAACACCATGGAGTGTCAGATTAAAGAGGTTGGACTGAAACAAATGAGGATTTATAATACCAAAAAAGATTTTTCTTTATCAATGTATCGTTTCCATATAAGACACACTTAAAAGAAATAGCTTAAAAATTACCTTGCATCTTATATGCAAAATTATTACCATAAGTTAATTTTATTACTCACACTTGCAGCTACAGTCTATAATTTCATCTCAGGTGGACAATTCTACCTAGTCCAATCCCATCATAAAATTATTTAAGTGGTAATAATAATATCCTTATTAATGCTGTAAAAGATATTATCATAAGAAAGTTCCAACTTTTCATTATTGTAATTTCTTGTTTTATGTTCGGCTATACTGTTAGCTTGCTTTTTATATACAGTAATGTTTTCTGCAATAGCTGAAGTATTTTTAACTACTTTCCAACTGTTACATTATTAATCATTTACCCTTTAATGTGGCATTGTTTGCTTTATTTTTTAGCTTGTGATGCAAATTGGTTAGCGTGTGCATCGGGAGACCTCTGCTATCATTCATCAGCAAAGTGTAATCGACATATTAACTGCATGGATTTCAGTGATGAAACCGATTGTCGTAAGTTGGTTTTTATTGTTTTTAAGAATTTTGTAGTGTATATGTGTGTGTTGATATAATGCAGAGTGTTCAGATATCTGCATATATAAAATGCAGAACATGGAAATAGGTAAATAGCAGACATAGTAGAAATAGAACTTTCTGTTATTTTAAAATTGACAAAATCCCTTCTACATGTCTTGGGCTCTTTACATGATGACATAGTAGAAATGGAATTTTCTGTTATTTTAAAATTGACAAAATCCCTTCTACATGTCATGGGCTCTTTACATGATGACATAGTAGAAATGGAATTTTCTGTTATTTTCAACTTGACAAAATCCCTTCTACATGTCATGGACTCTTTACATGATGACATAGTAGAAATGGAATTTTCTGTTATTTTCAACTTGACAAAATCCCTTCTACATGTAGTGGGCTCTTTACATAGTAGAAATAGAATTTAGAAATGTTTAGTTTTAATAAGGAATAATAAACAAAAATGTAAATCTTGTGTTACTTATCAGCAGGGTGCGAAAGGTGTGTAGATGGCCGTAAAGTGGGCTCTTTACATAGTAGAAATAGAATTTAGAAATGTTTAGTTTTAATAAGGAATAATAAACAAAAATGTAAATCTTGTGTTACTTATCAGCAGGGTACGAAGGTGTGTAGATGGCCGTTAAGTGGGCTCTTTACATAGTAGAAATAGAATTTAGAAATGTTTAGTTTTAATAAGGAATAATAAACAAAAATGTAAATCTTGTGTTACTTATCAGCAGCGTACTAAGGTGTGTAGATGGCTGTAAAGTGGGCTCTTTACATAGTAGAAATAGAATTTAGAAATGTTTAGTTTTAATAAGGAATAATAAACAAAAATGTAAATCTTGTGTTACTTATCAGCAGGGTACGAAGGTGTGTAGATGTTGTTATGGGTAGTGGTTTTAATTATTTTAAAATTTAGCTCAATTTTTTATCATTTTAATTTTTCTTTTTTTATTTTACAGTGTGCAATAATGATGAATTCAAATGTGGTTCTGGAAGGTGCATTGATAATGCTAAACTTTGTAATGGCAAACAAGACTGCAGAGATGGCAGTGATGAAATCACACCTTGTGGTAAGTTACAAATATATATACATATATATATATTTTTTAATCAGTTCACCTATAGCTGGGTAATAATGCCACTAAGATGCAAGAGGATACTGGGAGTGAAAGAGAATGAAAAGACTTTAGAATCAACTAGAACCCAATCCTAAACGGGGAACAATAGCTGAATCTCTACTCTTGTTCAAAAGACAAAGCAGGAGTGTGAACCAGACGATAATTGAACCTATCCACTTTTATTTAGTGGAAGAAGAAAAAAGAATATAAATAAATATTTAGTAAATAAAATTTCAAAGTTTATGCTGAGACATTAGAAGTATAGAGTTGAAATAGACTTTAGAAGGAATCAGAAACCCAGGCCTAAACAAGAAAGAAGAGATAAACCTCTACTCCTTTTAAAAAGAGCACAGAGTGTATGAACAGGAAAATTGGTGAACCTGTCTATTGAAGAGAAAAAAAAGAACATAAATAAATATTTAGTAAATAAAATTTCAAAGTTCAGGCAGAGACATTAGAAGTATGGAGTTGAAGTAGACTTTAGAAGGAACCGAAAACCCACGCCTGAACAAGAAAGAAGGGATACACCTCTACTCCTGTTCAAAAGACCAGGGAAGAGTGTGGACTTAGCAATAGCCACACCTGTTTGCTCTTATTATATATATTATATATATAATTAGTTACCATTTATTTCTCCTGTTTAAGATTTTTTTTTTTTTTTTGATTAGGAGGTTTGAGATTGTTTTTCCCATTGACAAGAATAATTTAATAAAATGGTTAAATATATATATATATATATATATATATATATAAAAGTGAACATAGAAGTCAACACTTAGAGGTGACAGTCTGTTTTATGCTAGATGCAATCGTCAGGCCTCTAAGTGTTGACTTCTATGTTCACTTTTATATTTACACACACTCTATCTCTGATATTGAGCACTTTATCCCATAAATATAGCATATCTTAAGACTATATTTCTTCATATATATATATATATATATATATATATATATATATATCAATGCCAATAAAAAAAATAACAAAAACAGAATCTGGCAGTAATTTCTTTGGTTTCCCTTGTTGAAAATTTCTAATTTTTGTTTAGCTGGTTTAGGATTCTTTTTTTCCCCATAGACAAAAATAATATTGTGGTGAAGGCACCCATAGTTGTCTCCCCCTTCAACTACTCTAGTATAGGATGCTCAAAGCTTGTATATGTGCATGATGTAATGGAATAACCTGTCACCCCCATGAGTGACTACACTATAGGTAGTAACTGCCAATAAATATCTGTAAGTCAACGGACTTCAGAGGCTAGATGGGATCTGTTACTCAGCTCTTAGCTGTTGTTGAACTCTCTGCCTTCAGGCAGAGAGGAACCCGGATTAGGCTATGCCGAAGGACAGTCTCATCCGGGGAGGTAGACAGATCCAAACTTGTTTATGCAGGGTCTATGGAGTATTTTTGGCTGAGCCTATGGGCTCAGATTGTCTCACATTAAATTTGGCCTTGTGCCACATCCTACCCCATGGGGAGGTTGGTAAATATTACTAGCTGGGATCTGTTGAGTACAACTGACTTACACGAGAACTACAAACCTTCCAATAGTAGCACTCACTACTGGATTGACTTTTGCGACAATCTTGTGCATAACTGTTACCTTTATTCTTATTGTACTGGTTTTACAATAAACCTTTACTTATTTTATCCACCATGTTTTTCAAGTATATATTCCTATTATCACAGAATATAACAGTGCAGTAGTTGAATGGCTTTGAATAAAGCTTCATTATGAGCTTAAAGGTACATCGATTTTTCTTACAATTTATTTAAAGTAATTATGGGCAAGTTTTTGAAATCCAAACTCTTAGACTTAAATGCGTCTGACTCAGATACCACTGGAAAATTTTATTTCCAAAGACTTCTTTCACTTTTAGAGACTTTCTTGTTGAAGAGATTGTCAGGAATTGAAAAGCTTCTTGCAATGACTATGAAACTGCTGTTGGCATTTTAGAAGAAATGTCCATTTTTGCTCATCACCTACTCGCCACTAAGAGAACAACAACTGGATGAAAATTTAGACCATTACCTACAGGCCCTGAAGACATTATGCTAGAATTCCAACTTCAAGGGAGTAACAGGATATTGTCTCATCAAATAAGATAAAGGCTGCTTGAAAATAAAACTTTAGACTTGACAACTTATGACAAGACTACCTTACTAGACATGGCCCAGAAATGGCACCTGAAACTCCTTCAAATACATAATTTTTCATCTTCAAAACCTCTTATTTCTGCCACCTCATACTCAAAACTATTCCCTTGCTCATTCAGTTCCAGAAACCTTTTCTGAGTCTCTTAATATTTTAATTCACTTCACCAAGTGTTTAATAACACAGTCTACAGCCTCTTATCTGACATTCTAAAACAAAAAAAAAAATTATTGGCCAGAATGTTTTTTCCAATTTTTGCACACCAAACTCATTTTTGCTATGAAACCTTGATCTAAATTGATTTACACTTAACCTAATATTTAGTCACTTGTTTCACATATCAACACTTCTTGACATAGCTTTGTTACTGGCTGGCTAAAGAAAAAAATATGCTACTAATTTTATAACTCTTTACCTGTTTTAATTTCTACTTTATTATTATATAAATAAACTCTATTTATATATTTTTTTCATAGCTTTTATTATCCCAGTAAATATTCATAAGAAATATTAAATATTAAATTGTTTTGTATAAGTCATAAATATTGTCTTGTAGCTGTAGAGCTGTTGATAAAATATATTCAAAAAAATTTTTTTTTGTACTGACTCATGAAACAATATTACACCTGAAAATTTCCATGTTGCCATCTTTTCTTATCAATAATTTTTCTCAGTTTTTTTCACATTGTATCTCAGTGGTTTTTATCACCTTGCTTGTGTCGACAGTAATGCATAAACATGCTGCACCATAACATAAAAATTAGCCACAAAGAAACAGAAAAGATGTGTCACAAGACCAGACCCTATTCTGATTAACAGACCTTCAGCAGCTTCCCAAAAAGAATTTACTTCTTCCCTGGTCATGCTTTGTCCACTACAAAGTGGACAAAGATGGTCACAAAGTAGACATGAAATCTCCTTCCATTTCTTTGTCTCAGGAAATAAGCCCACAAATGAAAGAAAAGATGAATTGCTGGTGTGAATCCTAATGCGCAAAATAAGGATAATTCTTTGTCTAAAAAGTTCCGACATAAATTTTAAAATATATGGCAAAAATATAAACAATTTGTAAGTAAAAAGCAATGAGCTTCCCTTCAAAAAGTAGTATGTATTGAAATATACAATGCAACCTCCACCCCTATGGAAAAATATTAATCAGATTCGATATAATTGGTGAATAATTGAGATTATGATGAGCATTAAAGCAAGTGAATATCTACAAAGTACGCCATGTCACTTTAGATTTATTCATGTAAGATCACGACTTTCTGTAACAAAACATTATTTAACATCCATAGAAATACGAAACTGTTGCAAGATATAAAGATATTAATTTTCTTAATTTGTGTCATAAAGACATCATTGAAAATATGAAATTTTAAAATTCTTGTTTATTTTTTAAAATTGCATTTTTTTTATAATCTCTTTCTCTTTTTAAATCCGCAGAAATTTACAACAATGTAACCTGCTCTTTTGAGAAACCATACAAATGCGGATACCGAACAAACGGTACTGAGTTTATTTGGTTACGAACAAAAGGAGATACACCATCAACAGACACTGGGCCATCAGGTGATCATTATAATAACAAAGAAGGTAAGATAGCAAAAAGCTTATTTCCTACCACTCACTTCTTATATTTATATTACACACCTTATTCAATAACACTCTAACTTGAGTTGCTCTCAAGTCTAGTATTAGGGAACTTTATTTTAAAGAAACAACTGAAACTAGAAAAATGCTTTTTGTGATAGGTGGGGAAAAATACAAGTTTTTTGCTTGAATATTTGTATTTCACTTAAAAAACAGCAAACTTTACCCTCAATGTCAAGTTGCTTTTATTGAATTTATTTACTAATAGATAAAGAAGTCTACCCTGTAATTAGCCAAACTCCAGCTACATTTAACATTTAAAGTTAGCTTTATTTGTATTTCAACTAATCCCTAATCAGCAGAAGTCTTGTGATAAATAATTTTTGTGCATATCTGGTTAGAATTTAGAGACGTCCAAGAAAATATTCATGATAGAATAGTAAAGAAATGAACAGAAAATAAAAATATTAATTAGTTTTGCATAAAACAATGATACCCATGAAATAATAATACATTTGTTTTGTGAAAAATGTTATTTCTATATATTTACTATGTAATGAAAAATATATATTTGTTTATAAAATAAAAGTGTCATTAATTTATGCAGAAATTCATAATTTTTTTATGTGTTTTCCCTTTTCAATTTTCAATATATATAATTTTCTTTTCAGCTTTTGTAAGAGACACATAAACAAACATATAAATATTGGATCATTATTATCTGGGTGAGCATGAATGTAGACCCAACATTATTATTATTAAGTAGCAAATTGAATTGGAAATTCCTTTATTCTTCAAGTTAGAGTAATTTTGCAGTATTGTTCTAACAAGAATCTCACTATTATATATCATTTTGTTTTTGGTCTACTGTAATAAAAATAAATAATCTATAAACAGAAACCAACCATTGTATGAGAAACACAAAATATAAAAAGTGCTATTTTAATCACTTAACATCTTCTTGCATATTAGTTATTATTAAATTTGATGTCTAATCTGTGGCTCTACAGGAGAATGCTGAGAATACCATGGACCAATCATGTGAACAGCGACAAAGTTTTAGAGAAAAAGAAAACAAAAAGGACCCTTATAGTTAACATCAGAAAGAGACAGTTGAAATTTCTAGGACACATAATGAGGAAAGAGGGCTTGGAAAATTTGATACTCACAGTACAAATTGAAGACGAAAGGGACAGAGGAAGACAGCACATAACCTACCTAGCGAGCTTGAATAAATGGATGGCAGAACAGGGTTTAGGAAAGACAAAATCTATTAAGATCTATGGACAAGAAATTGTGGAGAGCCATGATCGCCAATGTCCTGAAGGGACACAGCATATAGGAGGAGAAGAAGAATAAAAAGGAAAGATAGCAATTTTATCTTTGTCAGGCCAAAATTGCACAATAACTGGATAATGATATAATGTTTGTATAATGCTATTGAATTTAAAAAACGGAAACATTATATAAACTATTTCTATATTTTATACTCATACATGATAGTTTGTGCAAAACTATCACTATTTTCACTCTTCAATTTCACCAGTTCAGACCTTCACAGCTAGGATTTAACATGCTACAGCCACAGGTTCAAATTATCAACATTTCCTCAGTATTCCATTTGTAAGGAGGAAGTTCCACTCATAAACCTTTTTCCCAAGAACTGCTACTTTGTGAAACAAACTGCCACATGGATACTTACCTGAATGCTACAATCTTAACCTATTCAAGTCAAGGGTCAATCCTTTCTGTCCTTATAATCTTCACTTTCTTTTACCTCCTATTATCTTTTACTTCAAATTACCTGTGTCTATATCAAATACATGTTTAACAAATGGCGTAAGAAAAGATCAGACATGAAGAGGTTTGCTAATAAGAGCTATCAGAGAACAGCACAGTCACAGCTGTCTTTCACGAAGTTGGGAATCACCTTTATCCATCAGCAGTTGCACAACAGTTAATGACAATAATATAGATTAGTATATACTCTTGATGGCCAACGGTGCATTCCAAAAAATGGGCAGAGTATTGCAAGACAGGAGGATTTCTTTGGTAACAAAGAAAACAAATACTGAGCTGCTATGTGATATCTGTCCTCCTTTATGGCAGCAAATGTTAGATGGTTTCCTCAAAGATGAAGAAGAGACTCGAACCACCGGAGGTATGGTTCTGCAGAAAGATGCTAAAGACATCCTGGATCAAGTGTGTGAGCAACAATGAGGTTTTGGAGATGATGCAAACAGGGAAAAAGCTTATAATTAACATCAGGATGAGTCAGCTGAAATTTCTTGGACACAAAGGAGGGCTTGGAGAATCTGATACTCACAGGTCAAATAGAGGGAAAGAGAGACAAGGGAAAACAACGCATGACGTACCTGGCAAGCTTAAGCAAGTGGATGACAGAACGTGGTCTGAGGGAAGTAGCAAAGGGACAACACTTATTGAGAGCTACAAGGAATAGGGTGAAGTGGAGAGCCATGATCGCCTACATCCTGAAGGGACAGGCACATAAAAAGAAAGAAAAACTTCTGCTAATTCAAACAAATTCCTGTTTCATGAATATATATATATCTCTATTGCTTTTATTTGTTCAGGTTATTACATGTATACTGAAGGCACAGACGGAGAAGAAGGAGATAAAGCCACGCTGACATCACCTCATTTCCAGACCAAACAAACCAGCAGTCTTCATTTCTATTACCATATGTTTGGCAATGGTATGGGCACTCTGAAATTAATAATTTCTCATCTGAACAATGGCTTACAGACTGTGGTATGGAATAGGACAGGTAACCAAGGTGAATCTTGGTTCTCTGAGTGTATCCTGTTGCCAAGCAATGCCAATTTGAAAGTGACCTTCACAGCTATAAAAGGCCGTAACTACCAAAATGATATGGCAATTGATGATATTTCTCTCTATCATTCACCATGTTCCTGTAAGTTTGATGACCATTTCACAATTTCTTTTTCATTTTTCTTCTATTGAAGAGCTCTGTTTCTTTCATATTATTGCTGGTAACTTTTAGGGAATACTTTAAACTAGGATTTATCTTGACACTGTGAATCATTTAACAAAATACCGCCTCCCAAACCCTCTCATAAGGCAGAGCCAGTGTATTTGTTTTATATGTTGTTATTGCTGACACACTACAGGCTCTTTTTGAAGGTTTGCATGTCAAACAGAATAGTTTTATGGTGTAAATTTTAAAAGTTTAAATTTTTAAAATTTGAATTCTAAATTTAAATTTTTTTAAATAAATTTTGAATTTTAATTTTAATTTGAAATTCTAAATTTAAATTTTTTAAATAAATTTTGATTTTTAATTTAAAAAAGTTAAATTTTAAATTTAACTTTTAATAATTTAAATTCTAAATTTAAATTTAAAAAATTAAAATTTCTTGGTGTAAATTTTAAAAGTGATGTAAATCAAAATCTTTTAAGGTTTCTTACTCCAAAAAATACTGTTACATTTTTTTCATCATTATATGAATAATTATCTGATCATTGTGATCTTATTTTAAGTTTTGACCATCTATGTCATTCTCACAGCTGAGATAAACCTTCAAGTGTTGTTTTATTTGATTGTTGTTCCAATTTGAAATCAGAGAAAATAAGGATAATTTTGACAAACTGTCACATCTTTATTTAATTTTTAATCAAGATTCATCACTGACTTACGTCAAAAGTCAATGAAAAATATCAAAATTTTGTACCAAATTAAAATGACTTACCTTGTAGACTTTATTGAACTAGAAAGTTTTAAAAAAAAATAAGTAAAATCATATCAGTTGTGAAAACTTTTGACACATCATAAAACTGAGTAAAATATTTAGATATTGATGTTTTCTTCATTTGGTTAAGATTAACTTTATGTTTTTATCCTTAAAATAATTCAGCTAAAAAAAACAAAATTAATATTGTGTCCATCTTCTAAATTAAAGATAGTCACTGTGTATTTATACATAATGCATGTATGATATATACATATCTATAGAATATATGTAAGTATATGTATATGAAGATATATATGTTTATATACTGCAGTTCAAAAGTTTAAAGCCACCCTCAGAATTAGCATGGGATGAACTTGACAGAATAGTGAAAAGAAAATGAAAAAGAACTACTTGTGGCATTGAAAAAAGAATGGAATCAGTTATCAAACTTATACTTTGAGAAAACTTTGCAATGAATGTGAAAATATTTGTGCTGCAGTAATCAAGGCTAAAGGAGGATATTTTGACAAGAGCAAAATTTAATCATAAAATGCTTTTTCCTTTTTTGTCATAAAATTTCTAGTAAAAAAATCATGTTTTTTTAACTATGTATAATAATTTTGTTTTATTTAAAGTACAAAACAATTAATTTTGGGGCCAATTTAAAAAATCACCAGGGGTTACCTCAAACTTCTGAACTGTAGTGTATATATATAGATATTAATCAAATTTTATGCAACTCAATGTTTTTGCAATAAAATTTGTATTACCCAAATGATATTCATAAAATTTTCATCAAGTACTGTTATTTATATAAGTATTAAATAATTGTTATATACCATACCTATGAACACTAATGGATATGTCCCAATCCTCATAAATACGTTAGACACAGTATTGTAAGTGGGGGTAATATGCTGTCTAAGTAGTCCACCACTAACAGTGGTTTATGTACTTCACACTGCTGGCGAGTATTGTATTTTGTCAATGTTATAAAGATTACTATTTTCATTTCCAACCTCCGTTTTGGTTATTCCTCATTCAGTAACCCTTTCTAGGTTACAACAATAATATTGATTCAGTTTATATCTATCTTTAATAAAAAAAATAAAATATACACAATAACTTGGATATCAGGTTTTATTAGACAAATATTGTCTAAGTATGTTCTACCTATTTAACCGTGAGAAGCCATCATGATAAAGCAAGGTTCAGTTACCATATTTAAGAAATGCATATCTCCCATTGGAACCTTTTCTTTTAGCTGTTAACATTATTAGTTTAAACAAGACAAATTATGGATATTCAATTTCTGTCAAAAGGGAAATTTTTCTTTAGTCAGACGTCTCAATTTCTAGGCCTATTGACATTAATTTTACTATTTAAACTGAAATGTCACCACAAACATATGTACATATTGAATATAATTTTTCTAGTAATATATATATATATATATATATATATATATATATAGGATATTGTTTGAGGCAAAAATGAAAGTGTTGCCATTTTATAATTTTAATTTTGCATGTTGTTTGTTTTTGATTTTGTCAACTGCAGAGTATAGTTGGGTCAGTTGGGCACCATCTTTGAGAAAAAGAACACCATTATGCAATTCACTTTGCCAGAAATTTGGAAATGATATGTTGTGCTGCTTGGCATTCACACAAGAAGCTCCAATACAAACATTTCAGAGTGTTTGTGTGTGAATATTAGGGCAGTGCAAAGGATTCCAAAAGAGATGGATGATATATCCAGTCAACATCATGGTGTCTGGAGTGATCACTAGTGATGGTGACATTATGCCTCCATTCATCTTCCTACAGGGTCTCAGACTCAACATGGAGGCCTAGATCAATTGCCTTGAGGAGGTAGTGCTGCCCTGGGACAAGAGGATAACTATGTCTGGAAACAGGACTTTGCACCATGCCACACAAGCAGGAGAACCCAGTCATGGCTATCAGACAATTTCTGTGACCACATCATTCTTTCAATCTGGCCACCTAACTCCCCAGACTACAACCCCCTTGTTCATTATGTGTGGGTCACATTTGAGCAAGAGGCCAACAAAACTATCTGTAACACCAAAGATGAACTGAGGGAAAGGATTATTTGTCTGATTAATAAAAAACAATTAAATTTACATATATATTATATATATATATATATATATATATTATATATATATATATATATATATATTCATTTTTTGCTAGTATCTTGTAATTAAATTCTCTATTAAAAATGTCTGACAAATAACCTTTTATACATGTTCTCTCCCAAAAGTTTCTCAAGATCTTGTTAAAATATAGCAGACTCTCATTTTTAATTTATTTGAATTTGAATTCCAATAGAGAACCTTATAGCTAGGAAATACTAAAATATATATATATATATATATATATATTTATATATATATATATAACTTAGGAAAATGTTACTGAATAAGAATAACCAAAAGGAAGGTTGGAAATGGATCGATAATATTTATAACAGGTACAAGATACAAGATTCAGCCAGCAGTGTGTAGTAAGTAATCAACTGCTGGAAATGAATCAAGGTGAATTGCAAAGGAATTCCACAATAAATCCCACATAGAGTATATTCTACTGTATTTATATGGATTGGGACATACCCCTTATAGTCCATAGGTATGGTATAACAATAGAATATATATATATATATATATATATATATATATATATATATATATATATATACACACAATGTTATATGTTTGCCTCATCATTGTGACAATGAAATATATTTAACAAAATTTAAATTATGTAATGGTCAGTTTTAACTCAGCACCTGAAGATTGCATTCCGCATGGAACTCTGAGTTGTACTACCAGTAAGGGATAATATGTATATTTTTAATAAATATGTGTCTATGCAAGTCCAAACTGTTATCTACAAATGTTCTTATACTGAGCAACCTTCCCCCATAATTCCAGCAAATTTTAAATAATTTTTTTTTATATATGTGTGTGTGTCTGTGTGTGAGTGATTGTGAAAATGGTGTTTTTTGATAAAATATATCAGTCGTCATATATAAAATTGTGAAAAACAATAGCAATGAATTATTTCTGTATTTTCATCACCATTTTTCTTTTCTCTAATTACAGCTTCTGGTGTCCCATCAACAACACCGATTTCCAATGCTACTGGTAAGTTCAGAAAAGGTTGAACCACTTTGAAGAGGCAAAAATGCAGTTAATTATATTTGCAAAGAACAAACTTGAACTTTTCCAAGGGATAAGGGCAGTTTACAAAACATATACACCATATATACTCAAGTATAATGCAAGGTTTTATAATCAGATTTTTATGCAAAAAGTAAGGAGTCACACTATACACAGGTAATTTTTTTGAAGAGGTTAAAAATCATGTATTTTTGGTGAAAAGTAAATTTTTTGGGGAGGAGTTCAAATACATACAAAAAATTCAGTGGTCACACTATACATGACGTCAACATATGCACAATTTTTTCTTTTTAACCTTTATCACTCCTTATGTGACTTCATTTGCTGTACAAAAAGTTTATCCTGCCACTGAAGATGACTCTGATCCCTGAACAATAGTCTGTTTGAATTACATAGTTGTGTTGTCATATCCTGCTATGGTAACAGAAAACAACTTTGAGAGAAATTAACAGTAATAATACTGCAATTGAAAGGCCTTGAAAAAGAATGCAGAGGAAATAGAATTAATATTAATAATACAGTCTGATAAAGGTTAATGAAAATATATTGCTAACTTAAATGTATTATTAATTCCTTTAATTTTATCACTATTTTGAAAAATGATCGTGCCACCTAAACTTTTCAAAAACTGTGTTAGGGATGCTGACCAAAAAAGTAGTTAAAACTGATCTAGAAAATGATTGATCACAGTGCAGAAACTGAGCAAGAAGTCATCAGAAATGATACGAAAATGTTTTTATAAAAATGTTTTTAAATTGTTTTCAAATAATAAACATGTCTGCCATGAAGCATTTTGACTAGTGTTACAGAATATGAAGGCTGGGCTGGGCTGGGCTGGGCTGGGCTATCTGGGCTGGGCTGGGATACTCAGCGATTAGTCAGAATACCTTGTGGGCATGGTAACCTGACAGGGTTAGAGTTGCCTTTGTCTAATTTTTGTATATAAGCCCAAAACAGCCTGAAATCAACAGAAAGCCACAGGAATTTTGAAGTCTTCATATAGTCTTCCCTCTCTCCCTAGGTTCAATAGACAGGCTAAGACCACATGCAGAGGGACACTAAGATATCCCCTTGAAGTTCTTTCTCCCACTGCCTATTATAATCAATGCTTTCACACCTGTTCCTCTTCTCTAATAGAATGAGTAATAAAAAGAAACCATCTTTCATTGATACTATCTATACAATTGAATCCAGTGATGACACTGAATGTAACACTAGTATTGTAACATTGAGTGTGTGTATGTGTGTGAATAAGCAAAGAATAAATGAAGGTTAAGGACTAGGAAATGAAAAAAATCTTTTAATCGTGTGGTCAACACGGATTATTGGAAAATATATCATATTTCTGAAATATTTGCTAGGATCAGGTGATGGTCACAATACAAAAAGAGAAAGAATGATGTGCAAAGCTGGGTTACTTTTCATTGGCCCAAGAATTAATGAATAAGCAGTTAGTTAGAAGTTGAGATTTCCTAGTAAAAGAAAGGAGTTTCTACTTATAAAACTTTCTTTTATGGAGCTTGAACCCCTCCTGCATAATTCATAAGTCTAAGAGACACGATGGAGTAATGGATAGCAGCTTGGATTGAGGAATCAGAAAACCCTATTTAAATTCCAGTTAAACATAAATAAATAAATGCACATTCATCTGGGTTTGTATTGCTCATTCCATTAGCAAAGATAAAAAAAAGGTTTCCAAAATGGGATTCTTTTTCAACTTTTGATTTTTTTCCTTTTGTAAATGGCATGAAAATTGGTAATATAAAAAATGATTAGATGTAGAAAAAAAGGTGTTAATCAATAATTTTCTTCCAGAAAGTGAGACAAATCCCAAGAAATATTTGAATTATGTGACTATTTTAAGATTTTTTTTTTATGGCTTATCAACCCATTACAGGTTATTTAAAGACAGAAAATATGGTAAGAATTTTTCAGAAATAATGATTTTTAGTGATGTAAGTTCTACTAATTATCCCATAACTGGTTGAGGAAGAAGTAAATTGATACTTTTCCCTTAGTGCATAAGAGAATAAAAAAAAATCAGACTGGAATTGGAGCTTGTTTCTATGATTTCCAATTCTGATACATTATCCATTAAAGCAATAATTCCCAACATGGGGTGCATGCCTCACTGGTGGGGCATGGTAATATTTTGGTGGGGCATGGATGTGCACCCTTCGGCTTACTATACCAACGTTAGCTCAAATTTCATTTTGCATTATTATTTCATGATTAAAATGATCAAAGTATATTACAGAATAAGCTTTTATTCAAATATTTTATATTTCTGCCTTTCAGTTGTCTATTATATGTTTTGAAATTATATATATTTAACTGTCTTTTTGTTTTCTTAATTTTTCTCTTTCATGGATGCCATGGTCTTTGGAGGCTTGTTTAGAGACAAAGTTAATGGCCTTTTAAGCTTCTTTCATGTGAATTGCAGTAAAATTTTGAAAATGTAAGAATTAAATATTACAGGGAGGGCACCAGAGTTTTAGAAAATACCAAAGTGGGGCATGGCCCAAAATACTAAAGTTGAGCATGGGCCAAACTCTATTGGGAAGTACTGCATTAGACCATCTAGATACTGACCAGGCTTCACGTTAATTAGCTTTGGTGATTGTATGAGAACTGTTGTTTCAACATGATAGGGCCTTAACTTAATATTTTAAGACTTGCATTGCTTTTTTCTGTGAGTCTCCATCGTAACCATATTAATATGATACGTAATTATATATATATATATATATATACACACACACATTAACCACAGTTCTTTTTGTTTTTCATAGAAATGGGATAAAATTAACACAGATGATAATATTTAATACAAATAATTTATAGATTACTAACCATATTTTATTTCTTAATTTCAAATACCGTATATACTTGTATATAAACTGATTTCAGATATAGTACAACTTCTGAATTTTTTGGCATTAATTTTAACCCCTCCAGAAAATTTTACCTGTGTATACTGGAATACTGCAACTGGTCACCAAAAATGCATGGTTTTAACCACTTCAAAAAAAAAAAACATTAGCTTATTTATATGACATTGTATCAATGTCAACTGATAATTGCATTTTTTAAGTCTACAAACTGTTAGATATGGAAACAAATCCTATATATAACTCCCCTCCAGGGGGCCTGCAACAAGTGTTAACCCCATTCTTAGTTTGTGAACTATTTGCCATATTACTGTTGCTTTTCCTTACATGTATTTTTTGCTTGCCTAATATTATTTTTGCACTTTTCTTTTCTTTTTCTTGTTTATTGCAAACTTTGTCAATTCTCTTTGTTGGGCATTTCTGCCAATTACATTTAACCATGGCCATTTACTCTACAAAACTGATTATCAAAACCGACACTATACTTTAATATATATAGTAAAATGTTTCAGCTTATGTCGATATATTTTTTTAATCATTTGATTCCAAACAAGGCAATAAAGCCACTAAGACATTACTGATTATGAGAGAATATGAGAAAAAGAAAACATTACTAAGGAGAGAGTTTTGCTATTTTTCTTTCCTTGTCTTTCAGATTGTTTCTTTGCAGTAAATTTTTTTTTAATGTATCCAGTTTATTATTCTTAAAACATTTGAATATTCATGTTTCCTTTCATTTCCTTTTTTTTTTTACAGCATGTGAAGGTGACAAGTGGCAATGCAAAACAGGAGAGTGCATTTCTATCCATCTGAAATGCAATAAAGTGCAAAACTGTGCAGATAACACAGACGAATTGTTATGCCCTAATTGAACTCATTGTAAGGAACTAAAATGAACACACAAAATGACTTACACTTTCATGGACATAGTTTAGCGACTCCTAAAGTATTTTCTCTTCCATTTTCATCTATGAAACAAAACAACAACAAAAAAAAAGCTATCAAATTTGACTCTTTCAGTTTGTCTTGTTGAAACATCTTAAAATTTCATCTTCATATTGTTATTTCTTTTTTTTTGCATCTTCATCCTCATTTTTTTTTATTTATTTCTATTTTTATGTGTGTGGAAAGTTGGAAGTGATACGAGTGAAAGAGGATGAAAAAGAAAACAATGACTTATCTGTTGCATTCATTTCTTAAAAATTAAAATAAAATTTTATATGAAAGATATTTATAACTCCTGTTCGATACACCTTCTCTAAAACTTCTTTTTATCTTTCTCTCTCTCATAATACTGAAGCATTCTTTCATAGACATTTCATCTTTTGTTGTACTAACAAAGAGAAAGGTTGCTCTGATAAATACTTAGAAACAGAATAAGTGATGATGACTGCCAATCATACAGCAAATATACCATAGAATCTTTAAACATGTTAAAACAACCAAACTCTAAAACTTCTAAAACAAATGGTATATAGACTTTAAGAATTTAAGCACACTCATTATCTGTTTCTTAATTCTTGTCTTTTTATTGTCCTCACAATTCTGTTATGATGGTAATAAATCTTATTTGCTTCAAGTGGTACGATAAATTAAATTTTATATTTTTTTTAAAGCTTTTCTTACATTATAATTTAATCTTTAAAATTTTTTGAATTCCGTTATATGCTAACATGGCGATTGCTCATTTCATGTTTTGACAAGCATGTTCTATAATTAATACAGTGTGTTCATAAAGTTCGTGTGCACTTTAAAAAATTATAACTTTATTTGTATTTGCATTAGAAATAATTTGTAAAAAGGATTAGAAAGAAGTAAATCTATATTTTTTAAGGTTTTATTGAAATTTTATTTAAGTTTCCACATGCTGTTCATCATTAGCAATACAGAGGGTAATACGATTTTGCAGTTCACGGAAAACATTTGCCAACAGTAATGCCTGAAATCACATGAGTTATTTTAGCTATACTTAAAACTAGGTACATTAAACTTTATAACATTTTTTACAGATTATTTCTAGTGCAAATACAAATAAAGTTAGAAATTTTTTAAAGTGCACACGAACTTTACGGACACCCTGTATAACAATAAATTTTCTCACTATCGGGCTAGAGATAATGGCTGAATATTTCCCCAATCGGTGAGTCTATTGATATTTTTCATTATTTTTTTTTAACCATTTCACCTCTACCCTCCCAGCAAGGTAATAATGCCACTAAGATACATGGTGGTTAAAGAGAGTGAAAGAGAATAAGAAACATTTAGTGAGGAAAATGACAATAAAGGACAAGTTTAAGGGAAACAGAAGATGGTGATTGACATTTCATTTAAAGTTTGGAAGATTGTACTTGACAGAGAAGCAAGAAATTAGAAGTGAGTTCCACAGGCCAGAAGTACAAGAAAAGAAACTTAAAATAAAACTTACAGTTCTATCTAGCTATTTCAATGGTAAAACAATGAGACCTAATTGCCAATCTAGTAGCATGCTTAAATTCATGCAGTCCAGGCAGAAAGGAGGAAAGCTCATCAGAACAATTTCTATGAAAATGTTACGAACTGAGAAACAAGCAGAAAAAGAAACTGCTTATTATATGCAAAAATAAAAAAAAGTCTTAATTTTTCCTTTGGATAATGGAAGTATCGACAAACTTGTTTTTTTTCTTTTGGTTCTATACACAAAAAAAAAAACAAAGATTTAGATAAACCCAGTTTTTGATTCGACAATAAAACAAAGCAATGAAATCCTCAAATAAAAATAACACAATTGCATTTGTTGTTGCAGTGATGTGAGAATATTTAAAAGTAAATAAAAAATTAATTTAAATATATTTGTTAAAATTGGATGCTCTCAATAGCAAAATGAAAAGGAAATTCAATACATTTATTATACGTTATTGAATTGGGCACCTTGAGGCAGTGTAATGGTTAGCAAGCTTGTCTCACTAGAACTATTATGACTCACTAGTGAGTTCAATCTTCACTGGGTGTTCCATACTTTCAGCCTTGTGAGACATCTGAACTAGAGTTGGAAAATCACTATATTTATTGAATTACTGTATAATATTAATTATACAGGATGAGGCAGAAATACCTCCCACACAGGGTCAACTCAAATTATTGGCATCTTGGGCAGTCACCATTGAGGCCAAGGACACCATGATGCCACCTTGTTCCACCAGGTCATCCATGACTCAAGACAGATTAAATTCTTTGGCTATTTTATCAATAGAAAATGATCTTTGTAGGTGTAAAAAGTGCCAAAAAAAAGTGATTTGCAGATCTAGAGGCTAGAAAAAATGTTTTTGTTAGAATAATAACTTATATAAGTTCTATATAGTAATAAGTTTGTTATTCGGCATTTTCATTTTTTCTGAGTTTAGCTTGCCCAAGGTACCAGCAACTCTAGATATTATATATATATGTTATCACTCCGGATAAAATACTGGTTACCTTACCATTAATATGTGGAAGGTATTTCTGTCGCACCCTATGTATACAGAGAATCACTCATCAAAACAAAAAGAAAATGTTGAAAATTAATAGAATCATTTTTTAATATTTTATTTAAACTGGTATTCTTTCATTATTTATTACTTGTATATATTTGAGTGTAGACATGCTGTTTGTATATGTATGCTATATTATGTATATATGTATCGTATATTATGTATATATAAAATTCATTTGTGTGTGCATATGCATAGATTAAGTGTGTATCTGTGTATGAATGTGTTATCATGATTTCATCAAAGCATGTGGTTATAAGATTTAGATGATAAAGAAGCCACTTGAAATTGAAAAATCTTTAAAGGTTTTTTTTTTCTCTTCATAATGAAATTTGAACGTGACCAAAAATTATACAGCAGACATCTTGATATTTTTTGTTTTGTCTTATAACTGTCGTTATGTACGTGCCTCAGCTCAAACATTTTCTTTTTAACTTTTTCACTTGACTCCAATTGATGGAGAGCCTTTTATAATTCTATTAACTTGTTTTCAAGAAACTGGAGGAAAAAATTCATCTTGATTTCATATCAGCTGGTATAGTTACATTAATATCAAATAGAAGGAAAATACACAATATCTATATGTGTTTTGTATATATGCAGATTTATGTACTTTATATATATATATATATATATATATATATATATATATATATATATATATATATATATATATATATATGAATAGATATACATACATATATATTTATATACACATGCACACACATATATATATATACATACACACACACATACATATATATATATATATATATATATATATATATATATATATATATATATATATGTACAGCTTTTTGAATTTGTAGGTCTGAGGAGTTGGGTTGTTATTATGAACCAAATGAAATAAATTATAACCATGAAATATTAGTGTTGAGCTTTTTATATTATATTCTTGGTCTGCCTATGATATAGAGCTTTACCTGGATTATATCCTCTTGAAAAATATATATATATATATATATATATATATATATATATATATAACAGTGATGTTGATTGTATCTCCCTAAGATTCAAGTGGGGTGGGGAGCGTATAAGTCCTTGTACTAAGAAATGCAAGAAAGGAAAATATTTTAAATATGTAAAAACAGATGAAACATGAAATAAACACTTTATTTCAAATTTCAAAAACTAAATTTTTGTTTGACTTTATGATTGGATGCACTCTTGATATTGATACTCTAGGGCCATCATACACTCTACCCACTCCAGCTTCTGCATACTACTAATATATAGACATATATTTAAATACATGTATACGCACACACACATATATATATACACACACACGTATATATATATATATATATATATATATATATATATGGTTGAATAATTTAAAAACAAGTCTATAATCTAAATGTATTGTTTCATTGTTTTTTGATTTAACCAGTGTGTATTATGTCTACTGGTCTATACCCTCAAGAAAACTAATAAGGAAAACAGTTTCTTTAATAAGTCTTCATATGTGTGCAGGCAGTTAAACATAATGCCGACTGTTTAAAATAAAAACAAAAAACAATGCCTTTATTTCAAACTTGAGTAGCCACTAAAAATAACATTTGAAATAATAAAAATTTTAGAATAATTATAAAACCATCAATTCTTTAAATATATATATATATATGTATGTATGTATGTGTGTGTGTTTTAAGACATTTTTTATGTTTATACATTCTTTTTTTAGATACAAATATATAAGTAAATGCTCTGTTTTTATAACAAACAGTATTAACAACATTTACCAACATGAATGTTCAAGAAATTTATTATAAAAACATAGCATTTACTTAAATATTTGTATCTATAATGTATAAACATAAAAAATGTCTTAAAATAATTCTCGGACTTTGTCCATTTCATAATGTGTGAAGTCATATGTGTGTATATATATATGGATATATATATATATATATATATATATGTATATATATATATATATATATATATATATATATATATATATATATATATATATATATATATAAGCTAGTAGATGATATAAATGCACAGTGAGAAAACATGCTTTTATCTTGCCTAATGCCTAAATATTTTAAATAAAAATAAAATAATATACTTTGTCTTATTTTTTTTCATCACCTTACTATATTTACATTCTATAAGAATTATATATCAACTTTCTTTATTATAATTGACCATATATATATATATATATATATATATATGAATTGGGATCAAATACAGATCAAATGTGGTTTGGCATCTGATGAAATGATAAGATAAAGAATAGATTGGCAACATTTATCAATGTAACATGTTTTACTTTTATTAAAGATTCATCAGAGAATGTACATTAATCAATGAAAATTAAACAGCACAAAAGTAAAATAATATTTCTGACTTCTTTTTCAGCATTTCTCATTCTGTGATGAAGCATTAATAAAAGTGAAACATGTTAAGGTGATAAATGTTTCATATTTGTTCTTTATATCATATATATATATATATATATATATATATAGAGAGAGAGAGAGAGAGAGAGGAAGGGAATTTGCCAATATTCATGGTTATATCCTTGATAGGTGAATATTTGTACATAGGTGCAACACATGTATACATGAACACACACACACACACACACACACACACACACATATATATATATATATATATATATATATATATGTGTGTGTGTGTGTCTTCAATAAATCAATAAAAGTTCAATGAACTTCTTGATTGATGCCAGAGTTTCATATCAGAATTCTCATCAGGGCCAGATGTTTCATACTGAACACGTTTTTGCAGGAATTCTGCTAGCTTAAAAATATATTAACTTCTCATATTTTTTATGTTTATTTTTTAGTCAATATATATATTTTATTAATATATATATATGTGTGTGTGTGTATGTGTGTCTACTGATATGCCTTCATCATGTTTTACTAAAAGATTTTTTAGTCATTATCAAGATATATGTCTATGTATGTGTGTGTGCGTGTGCGCGCGTGTGTCTACTGATATACCTTCACCTCATTTTACTAAATATTTTTAGTCATTATCAGTATGTGTGTGTGTGTGTGTATGTATGCACGCATGTGTATGTGTGTGCATGTCTACATATATATACCTTCATTTTGATTTACTAAAACTTCTAAGGCTTTCAACAGCCTCACTTGTTTAGCAACATTTTGCATTATTTTGCATTTACCTTAACAATGTTTATACGTAAACATTTCCTTAACGTTTGATGTCTGAAGAACCTTTACAAAAATAAAGATGAAGATTTGAATCCTCATTATATCGTTTTTTTTTTCATGTGTACATTTTTTTAAAATCTAAAATATCAATGTTTTTCATACTAATTACAAGTTTGTTTTTTTTTATATATGGAAGCAACAATAAACAAAATCATTTTGTGTGTTCTCTCTCACTCAGCTTTTATGTCTGTTGCTGTTACATTTACTGCTGTTGTCAAACTGCTTTCGACTTTTTCAGTTAAAGAATAAATAAAGATAATGTATTTTAAAGAATAAATATTAACTGAAAAAAATTCATTCATTTTTGTTTTCATTTTACTACATGATGAGGTGTTGCCTCTTATCAGTGGCGTAGCTAAGTGGGGGCGAGGGGCGGACCGCCCTGGGTGCTAGAAGACAGGAGGGGTGACACAACGTCACCCCCAACAAAAATCTTTCAACCAGGCTAAGGTGCCAAAATAGTTTGAAAACAGTGTTGGAGACACAGGGTTTCGCAGGCGGGCATATGACCCCCAGAAATAATTTATGACCCCCCCCCAGTTTTGCCACAATGAATTCCACAATGAATCTCCAACTGCAGACCAACATACAGTATTCACTACTGTATTTATGGGAATTGGGGCAGACCCATTATTGTCTGTAGGTAAACTACAACAATTATTAACTCGTGAAAATGCCTTGAATATTGTTTCCACATATGATTTGATGTCCTGCTATATATTTAGAGATTCTTGATAAAATCCAAAGATGAATCAATGAGAGCAGTAACTGGGCAGTACTAAATAAGTACTAGATGAGATATTGACAATGGAATGAGAACAATATTAAATAAAGATGTCAGTTATAAATTCCCTAGAAATTACCTGGATTAACAATCACCTGATAAAGGTCAGAGGGCACAAAGATGAAACATAGTGATAACAACAAGAGAGATGGGGATAATAGTCTTTGTGTAAATAATGGTAACTATTCATCCCAGAAATTAATTTCTATTACATTTCTATTAATGTTATCAATGTCTGGGTGCTTTATTTTTGCATAAAAATTGCTGAAATGGTTGCTTGAACACGTTATTCATGGATCTGTGACATCAACAAGAAAGACATTTTAATATAATTAAACTGGTTGGTTGGAAGTTGGTTGATTATTTTTAGTGGCACATCAACTTCTATGGATTATTTAATGTCAAAATCTAAATGTTTTGTATGCAATTTTTTGCCTTTAATTACAAATATTTTGTACATAATTTCATACTTTCAGAGTAAATGTATGTTTTTCAGATATATAGTTCATACATAAAATGTATTGTTGGTAATTTTATTATGAAAATGTACTGTTGATTTTTGTTTAGGGGTTCATTATTTGCCCATAGCTGGGACCCTAACAGGTGCTGCCACTCTGAGCCAGTGTGGACCCGGGAACAACACCAATTAAGAGGTGGTTCAGTACTCCTCAAAACTTCCAAGCTCTTGGTCAGTGGCCTTGCTGCCAGATGTAGTTTATCATCATACCCAATATAAATAAACTAGTAGAATTGATAGATTTCTTTTTCCTTTTTTTTTTTTTCTTTTTTCAATTTGCTTATGGCTAATCTTTCAAGGATTAGGAAATCAAAGCAGGGATCGCCAAGGCTCTATCCATGGTCCTACTGTCTAGGAACATTCTCAGATGATTAATGAATATCTATGCAGATAATATCACTGTTTATGGATCACAACTCCGGTAACCCCTAAGAGTCATAGGGGCACCACATGCATTGCAGCCGAACTAGCAGTGGTGTTTCCTGAGCAAGGTAGCCAAACAAAGCTAAACCCTCTCCAGGATGGTTTGAATTTAGAGCTTTCTTTCTCCTAGGCTAGTCGGCAATAAAGGCTGTCCTGCTATTTACCTATATCTGGAGAGAGAAGATGGATTTCACAAAGGTATAAGAACATAAATGAATATAATGAATTAACTCGACTCGGCTCTCTGATTCCCCAATCCCAGCCACTTACCAAGAGAGCATCACTATGGGTTCACTCCCCAAAACAAAGATAATCCAAGCCTTTCAGCCAATTTTCTTCTGTCCTCATAACAGGGTAAAAACCATGCTACTATCAATCACATTATTAATGGTTTCATTCTCAACAAGACTTCATGCTTTTAATGCCTTTTGGGTCTCAAATTCAATCCAGACCTCAAGTGGAACATTATATATATATATATATATATATATATATATATATATATATATATATATACACAATTGGTTGGTAAAGAAGAAAATATCCAACTCTTGTTCTCTTTCTTCTTCTCAGATGACATGAACTGGGCTGACTATATTGAATCCATTGCTAAATCAGCTACTAAGAAAGTCAGTTCATTGTGTTGTGCAAGACAATTTTTCTCTCCAGAATCTATCTTACATATCTATAAGTCTACTATTCGTCCATGCTTAAAATATTGCTGCCACATATTGTCCGGTGCCCCTGCTATTTACCTTGAGCTCCTTGATAAAATCCAAAAAAGAATCAGCAATATTACTGATCCTGACCTGGCGTCTTGGCTTCAGTCATTTTTCCATCACCATAAATTTGCTTCCTTTGCCTTTTCTATAAAATTTTTTTATAGTAATTGTAACTAAAGTAAGAATGTGTTTTTTGCTGTAAGGAATACTGTTGTATGTTTGGATCAGTGTTTATGGCTATCTAAGTTTAATGTTAAGACAGAAGAAGACAGTCTTTTTCCTCTTTCTCCATTTTGGCCATGTGCCATATTTTGTAATTTTTACAAATAAATAATGCTCTTCACTATGGTACTTAGACATTATGAATTTAAGCACATTACTAGACTGGTGATGAGGTCACACCAATTTAGAGTTGGCTAGATGTAACCATAAATTCTATGCTAACAGTTTTTTTTCTTGCACTTCACGCTTGTGGAACTCCCATCTGGCTCCATGCTTTCCAGCTAACTTTAATCTTCAAAAATTTAAATACAGTGTCAATTGCTATCTATTCCTGATTACTTTTCTTCTATTCTTGATGCTTAGCAATATTTCTGTTTCTAACTCTTCCACACCCAGTAACCCTTTGTGTCTAAGTGGCTTTATTGCCTTGCATGGGGTGAACTCAATTAAAAAAAACATTATATCACTGTATGTTGTCTCTGACACCTTCTGCCATGTTGTATCTTTATATAAGTCAAATCAGGCCAAAATAGAGTATTGCTGCTATATCTGAAACTGTACAATCAAAATCACTTATACACTCTTGTAGGAGGGCATCAGTTATTTTCCACTCTCCAACCCCTTTCCTACAGATGCAATGTTGCAAACTTAACACTATTCTATTGATATTTCCATGGCAAATGTTCAGAAGAATTCTACTTGTTAGTCCCACCAATCCAAACCTTTACTACTAGGACATTCTATGCTACTTCCACGAAGTTGAATCACCCTCATCTCCTCCACTTTTTCCACGAACTGCAACATTGTCTCCACCTTCTCTTCCACTTAGTTCACACACCTCACTTATCATTGCTATTTTGGCTTTTACCATCTACATGCAAAAAAGTCGTATACTGCTTCTCACTTAAACACCTGAACTAAATATACTAAATACTTCAGATATACACAGGGTGTGATGGGCAAATTGTTGTCATTTTATATTTTTAATTTCGCGCATGCGCGCTGGTTGTTTTGAATTTTTTTTTTTTTTGACTGCTCAGTATAGTAGTGACAGTTGCGCACCGTCTGCGAGAAAAAAAGAACACCATGACGCAATTCACTCCGCCACAAACTCCGAAAATGCTTGTGGCATTCGAGCCGGAAGCTCCAATAAAAATATTTCAGAGTGTTTGGGTGACAATCCGAGGCCTGTGCAAAGGATTCAGAAGGAGTTAGATGAGTCTAATTGTGATTACAAAGGTGCGGCAGGTTGGAAAACTCACTCTGATTGTTCTAATAAGAAAAGAACTCCCGAATTTGTTTGGGATGGCTTCAGACACAATACAGAAGTCTACACCAAGTGTCTTGAGAAGGTAGTGATGCTCTGGGTCAAGCGGGTGGCTTCTGGAAGACCCTATGTCTGATAACAGGACTCTGCACCATGCCACACAGACAGGAGAACATATTTGTAGCTGTCAGACAATTTCTGCAACCACATAACCCCTTACATCTGGTCACCTAACTCCCCAGACTTCAACCCCCCCTTTATTATATGTGGGGCGCAGTTGAGCGAGTGACCAACGAAAAGATGAAATGAAGGCAAGGATTATGGCAGCATTCACCAACTTTAACAAGGAGGCCGCCCAAAAGAGTTGCAGAATATTCCGAAGTCATCTGGAGGTCATTGTTGAAGACAATGGCGATTTTATTGAATAAATTTACTCTTTAGTATTTCAAGGTATTATTGTGTAATTTTGGTAAATATATCTGTTAAAATGAGATGTCAGTGTTATTTATAATTTAGACGGCAATTTATCCATCGCACACTCTATGCATATGTAGAAGTGAAGAAACCAGCACGTCAATTTATTAACAAATACAACAGAAAGTAAAGCACAAATGTTTTTGACACATGTCAATATACAACCGGCAGTTTTAATGATTTATTTATTATTTGATATGACAGTTGTTACACATTTGGAATAATTTTAGTTAAAGTTTATATTTTTGTAAAAAAAAGTTTTAATCTCAAGTCTTATTCACAACTAGCAGTAGAGCCCGGCGTTGCCCGGGGATGTAACCGTAAGAGATAGATCAAGTATCGACCATCATAAAGACTGAAAAATAAAATTGACAAAGATTATTGTTTAAGGTTGACGGACACGCATGTCTTAATTAGTTTTTTTTTGTTTTGTTTTGTTTTTTTTTACGAATTGGTCAAACCCAAATTCAAACAAAAACATTGTTTACAATCGTTATGAGTCTATCGATTGGTGAATAGAATTTTATTATAAACAATTGTCTTGTAAATGGAATTTTTAAAGCATTCTGAATGTAAATAAAGAAAAAAGTGTGCAAGACAATAAGAAATACTACCTGCCGAAAAAAAAAGTGGATGTTTGTTTTATCGGCTGAAAAATGTAAGAAATCCGATCCCATATATAAAGGAACACACACACACACACACACACAAACAACCTGGGTTTTTTAAACTAAGTCACTCCACGGAATCGCTAAAACATAGAACATAGTCTGATGAAAAAGACGCCAAAGTTTATGAAAACAAAATTTTATCGTCAAAATGCTTATGTTTTTTTTATGAAGAGGATAGACTAAATTTTTTTTTTTAATTATTTTTTTAAATTTTTCCATCTTTTAGAATATTCTAAATTTTGATTTTAAAAACCTTGTTTCTCTTTGTCGCAACAAGGGTAGTAAATAACATAGATGATTTTTAGCGCGTTTTTTGTATTTACACACATTAATTTGGAAAATCTTGCAAAAATAAAAATAATTGTCAGATGTTAATGAAACTTTCAGAAACTATTCACAGATGATCGAAATTATTATAAATATTTTTTTTTTATTAAAGTCATGGCAGAAATATTTTTTTTATATTTATTAACACCCACATAACTAATTTTATGAAAAACTCTAGAAATTCGAGACCATCGGTTTTAGTGATTACAATAGTTAAAAGCACAAGGCTTTGAAGAATGCAAATCATGTTTTTCTCTTGTTTTTTGTTTTTTTGGCCAACGTACCTGAAAATCAGCTGTGAATTGTAACATACAAAACTCAATCAAACAAATATATTATTTAGTTTCAAATGCTTTTATTTGTTTTAATTTGTTTTTATGAATATGGACAATATTTTCTGAAAGCAAAAAAATTTTCAAAGAAAATTGAATTTTTAATACAATTATTTCTTATTTCTTTCATTTTAAAAAGATTTTTAAAAAATGTTTAAATTGAATTTTAAAAAATATTTTAACATTAGTTAAAAACAACATCAACCTTTCAAAATGTCCGTGTGAGATTGTCATTGTCTAGCGCTTTGAAAATTGTATAATTTGGATCAATCAGATTAGCCAGGGTAATTAATAAATGTAATTTTTGTGTTTATAGTCGGACAGTAATTATCAAGTACGGAAGACCAACCAGAATACAATTTAGTTGCATTATTTGAGTTCAGCATTGTTCTCCGCTGTTAAGCCCTTTACTTTTGCGAAACACGTATAGAGAAGTTAATTTGAGTTTTCAATTTCAACTGAGAAGGGTACCTACAAGTAACAGTATCATCTTATGAAATTTAACTACTGCTAAACTTTAATTTATATGATCTTATTTTTATATTAATCTCAGTTATGGCATTTTTCCATAAATGAAATATCAAAACTAATAATAAAATGAATGGAAATACAAATAACACAGTAAAATGTAATAAATGTACATAAAATTATAGTATTTTATGTACACTTCTGATAAAATTTCATGAGAAAGGTACCTAAATTAATTAGATACCTTTTTCTTATGAAAATTTAATCTCTCTATTAACAGTCTTATTTTTTAATTTCTTTATATTTTCCATAAAGCATCGTAAACTATGTGTTTTAATCATGTTTTCAAATTGATTTTCTTAAAAAACAACTGTGTTTTTCCCATTTTCGGCGCCGTTAGAACCACCACAAGGTAATTTTATGTAGTCCTGTGAAGTTTTGTTGAAATCGGCTAAAAATGTAGGAAATTCGATCCAACATATAAACGTTACAGACACACACACACACACACACACACACACACACACACACACAATCTGCGTTTTATAATAAGTAAGATTATGATTATTGGAGTTTCAGAAATTTCTTTGATGAACTTAAAATTTAAATACCTTCTACATATTTTCTATACAATTATGTCGGATGATCAACTTCACCACTCTGCAACCCTTATGTTTTTGCGGCTGGAATCACTTTTTCATTTTCACCGTAGTCTTGTGGAATCTTCCACATTAGCCTTCCACCACATCCGGTAAGATGTATTCTTCCTTAAAAAAAAAAAAAAAAAAAAAAAAAGCCTTAACACTTTCAGTAAATTCAATCTTCTATTGGTTAAGAATCACTAAACTGTAGCAAAGTCAGAACAGATCCTTTTTCCCGCCGAAACTCCCTGGAGCCGAATTTTAGACTCCAAAGTCTATATAAACAGCCGCATGACTCAATTCAAGTCATCAAGTTTCGTGAGATGCTACCAAACTCCACGCGTGTGAATTCACTGACTCAACATCACTTCAAAATTATCAACAAACTCAACACAGTATTCAATCGACCATTGTCTGCGTGGTAATCAAATTACAATTGACTTTGGCACAGATAAGATCACCGAAATAACAAATGAAATATACAACAGCGGGGATATACCGGAAGACTTCAGCAGATCTATCTTCATAGCTATGCCTAAGAAACCAGGCATAAACAAATGCGAACTCCACCGAACAATAAACCTGATGACAAAACTCATCATCTGTATTGAATTGTGTTGAATAGAGCGCGCATCAGAATCAGGCCAGAGATAGGACAAGAGCAGTGCGGGTTCGTTAAAGACACCGGAAAAAGAAACGCGATATTCATGCTCAGAATGTTATTAGAAAGAGCGATACAAATGCAAAAAGACGTGTACCTATGTTTCATAGACTACGCGAAAGCCTTCGACAAAGTACGCCACAAGGATCTGATGGAACTGCTCAGCAACCTTGATATATTCGGGAAGGATATCAGAATAATCATGAACCTATACTGGCAACAAACAGCATGCATGCGCATAGGGAACGAGTTCAATGAATATACAAAAATAGAAAGGGGCGTAAGGCAAGGATGCGTCTTCTCACCCAACTTGTTGAAACTATACAGCGAGGTAATTCTGTGAGAATTGGAAACCCTACCGGGATTTAGCATTGGCGACCACAACCTTAAGATATGCAAACGACACAGTACTGATAGCAGACACGGAAGAGAAATTATAAAATCTCCTACAGAAGGTAGCGACGGGATTGAGAAGAAAGAACTAAGCATAAACTACAAGACAGAATGCACGGTCATCAGCAAAAAGATGAGCCTGAAATACGATTTGCAGGTCGGGAACGCTAGAATCAAGCAGACGCAGAAGTTTAAATATCTGGGAAGCATCTTGACAGAGGACGGTAAGTGCGACACTGAGATCCGTAGACGTATTAAAATGGCCAAGGACACATTCCGAAAGCTAAGCAGGGTATTGCGAGACAGGAGGATTTATTTGGTAACAAAGAAAAGAATACTGAGCTGTTACATGACATCTGTCCTTCTTTACGGCAGCGAATGTTGGACGATTTCCTCAAAGATGAAGAAGAGACTTGAGGCGACAGAGATGTGGTTCTACAGAATGATGCTAAGGATATAATGGACCGAACGTGTGAGCAACGATGAGGTCTTAGAGAGGTTACAAACAAGGATAAGGCTTATACTTAACATTAGGAAGAGGCAGCTGAAGTTTCTGGGACACATAACGAGGAAGAAGGGCCTGGGGAATCTGATACTCATGTGTCAAATAGAGGCAAAGAGAGACAAGGGAAAGCAGTGCGTGACATAACTGACGAGCTTGAGCAGGTGGATCACAGAACGTGGTCTAGAGGAGGAAGCAGATGGAAGGAGCTTGTTGAAAGCTGCAAGGGATAGAGGGGGTGGAGAGCTATGATCGCCCACGTCCTGGAAGGACATGTCACATAAAAAATGAAAAGAAGTTGGGTCGAATGAATTTTCATAGAACTGTGAGTCAAGTTAATAAAATGTTCATTAGTATATTCATCATAATGTATACAGTTGAGATAGTTCTGTATTTGTGAGAGTCTTGACAGTGTTAAAAATTATTTTTTGGCGCTGAGTAAATTTCGTCTCTTGGTAATAAGGGAGGAAAGGATGAACATAATAAAATAATTTACTGAAACCTGAACCTTGCTGGCCTGTGTGCCGTTGCTTGATCTCCAAAAGCCCCATCCATTCCTTTACTCTTCCATTCCCCTTGGGGTAAAAGTGTATGCCACCGAGAAGAACAGACTTTTTTAAAAAAAAGTTCTCTAGCTATAAAACAGAAACACTTGAGATAAAAATAAGACCTTACCTTCACCACCATGACGTGGGTGTCTGAAACATAGTGTCACATATCTATCCAGATATTTATAATTCTTTTTAGAAATTATAATAAACAAAAAGAAACAGACAAAAGTCCTTGAAAAGGGAATTAAAATTTTACATTCAATGTACTTATCTTTCTACTTATTTTGGAATATAGCGAGAATTATTTTCTCTATTTCCGTGTCTTGTACACATTGAGACTGGCCTATTTTTTGTTGTTTAAATCCTTCTCTAAAATCTAATTCTGACATTAAAATTTAAATTCCTAAAATGGAACCCCAATATTAACATAATCGTCACTAAAATTTGGCACGATAATCTCCGTTCCTCTCTTCCAAGAGTCTTCACACATCAACTTCGTCAATGTCTTTTCACAAAAAGTTTTGGCCTCAGAGAGTGAATCATTAGTATCCTCTTCTTATTCATTTTCCATATGTATAAAATAAAAAAGGAATTCGCTAATCAGTCTCCACTTAAATTCTCAGCTAAAACATTTGGGGTGTTGTTAACTTCTGCTAGCATCATCATTCCCAATATGATTTGGTTCAATTCTCCTCTTTTCCAGTTTAACTCATATACAATCTCCGCCACGCCCTACGTGGGTGACCCAAATACCATAGAGAGTCAAATAATGTCTATAGAATAGAGTATCTTTTTGAGTAACAAAAGGATAACAAGAACTTCCCATTGAGGTTTCTGCTACAAAGTGCCAGGTCTACATATTGTTGCTTGAGGATTCTGTTACAAAGGGACATATATTCTTCCATGTGTTGATTGAGTTTTCTTTATAATGTACCATTTTTTTACCATTGATGCTTGTGGCTTTTGATAAAAAGACTCAGGTGTTCTTACAATTATTATTTGATGCTTCTCTTATAAATGGCCATTTCTTCTTCCAATTGGGGTTTGAGGCTTCTGTTACAAAATGTCATGTCTTCTTCCCATTGTTATTTTCGCCTTCTGTTAAAAAGGGTCATGTCTTCTTTCCATGGTTGGTTAACACTTCTGTTAGAAAGTGCCATGGCATCTCCCCATTGTTGTTTGAGACTTTTGTTACAAATTGCCATGTCTCTTCCAATTGTTTTTTGTGGCTTCTGATGAAAAGACTCAGGTGTTCTTCCAATTGCTGTTTGATGCTTCTGCTAAAATCGGCCATGTCTTCTTTCCGTAGTTGTTTGAGGCTTCTGTTAAGAACGGTCATGTCTTCTTCCAGTTGTTGATTGAGACTTCTGTAACTGAGTGCCATGTCTTCTTCCGATTCTTGTTTGAGGATTTTATTACAAAGTGTCATGTCGTCTTCCCATAGTTGATTGATACTTCTGTTACAAATGGTCATGTCTTCTCCCCATTGTTGTGGGTGTCTTCTGTTACAAAGTGTCATGTCTTCTTCACATGGTTATTTGAGGCTTGTTTTACAAATTTCCATCTTTTAGGCATCTGTTAAAAAGAGCCATATCTTTTTTCTCGTTGTTGTTTGAGGCTTCTATTAAAAAGTCTCATGTTTTCTCGTCATTGTTGTTTGAAGCTTCTGTTAAAATGTGTCATGTCTCATTCCTATTATTGTTTGAGGTATCTCTTAAAACCGGTCATGTCTTTTTCCAATTTCTGTTTTAGGCTTCTGTAAAAATAATGGTCATGTCTTCTTCCAATTTTTGTTTGACACTTCTCTCCCAAAGTGCCATGTTTCTTCCCATTCTTGTTATTGGGTTTCTGTCAAGTCTTCCAAATGTTTGATAGTTCTGTTAAATAGGCTTACGACTTCCAATTGTTGTTTGAGGCTTCTGTTACAAAGTGTTATATTTTCTTCCTATTGATATTTGAGGCATCTGTTAAAATGAGCAGGTCTTCTTCTCATTATTGAGGTTCCGTTAAAAGTATCATGTCTTCCCAATTTTTTTTTTGAGCTATCTTTTAAAAGTGCCATGTCTTTTTACATCATTTTTTTCCAGCTTTTGTAAAAAATGGTCATGTCTTCTTCCAATTTTTGTTTGGCACTACTTTCACAAAGTGCCATGTTTCTTCCCATGTTGTTTTCAGGCTTCTGTTAAAAAACTCTTCTTTCAATTTTGTTTGAGGCTTCTGTTACAAAGAGTGATATCTTCTTCCTATTGTTGTTTGAGGTATCTGTTAAAAATTTTCATGTCTTCTCATTGTTATTTGAGGCATCTGTTAAAAAGAATCGTGTTGCTTTCGCATTGTTGTTTGAGGCATCTGTTATAAAGAATCATGTCTCCTTCGCATTGTTGTTTGAGACATCTGTTAAAATATCAATGTCTTCTTCCCACTGCTGTCTGAGGCTTCTACTATAAATTGTCATGTTTTCTTCCTACCTGTTGCTTTCTGCAATTCTGTAATAAATAGTAGTATTTTTTTTTATTTTAAGTATTTTAGGTCACTGTCGTTGAATGAAAGTATACGTGTGCACACGCAAATATACACATACACAGAATTTGATTGAAATTAAAATACATATCTGTTTTGCGATAGCTAATTTAACTATCTGTTTTGCAATAACCCCGTCTTAACAGAGAAAATTAGAAGCTGAAATGCTTGGCCCTTTGAAGTCATTTTCATGACTCATTCCGTATTTAAATTGAATATATTTTCTAATTAATGCAGTAATTTACATAAACAATTTAGACTTGTAATTTGACCATCTTGTCTGAGAAACATTAATCACAGAATTGATATTTTTCATTGTAAATATAAAAATTATTCATTTTACTTAATACCAGAAATGTGCCATGAAGCCGAAAATTATGAAAAGAGAAAATTTCCTATCCTTAACTTAGCTTATCGCACTCTTCTTGTTTTATGTGCCATGTCATTTCAGGACGTTGTCGAGAAAAATGTCCCTTCCTTCGCAGCTCTCAGTACTTTTTTTCTCAACTCTTTTAAATATTGTTCTGCCATCCATTTATTTAAGTTCGCTAATTATGTTATATGTTGCTTTTTTTCTGTTCCTCTTGTTTTTAATCTATTCTGTGAGTATCAAAATTTCCAAGCTCTCTTTCCTTATTATGTACTCTAGAAATTTTGTTATAGCACACCTATGGATGATAATGGATATGTCCCCATTCACATAAATACAGTAGTAAATACTGTATGTTGGTCTGAAGTTGGAGATTCGTCTCCAGCTGTGCTGGTCAAACTCATGCCTCCGGGCAAAGAGGATCCCCAAACGAGTCTATGTCGAAGGGCAGAGTCTCGTCTCTGGAAACAGCTACCCGACCCTGTTTTATACGGGGTCTACGGGGAATCTTTGGCCACGCCTACGGGCTCGGATACCCCACATTAAATTCAGCCTTTTGCCACATATGATCCCGTGGGGCGGTTGGTAGATATCCTGCAGTTGGAGATTCATTGTGGAATTCTATTGACTCACTTCTAGCAGTTGACTACTACTTCTACGCGCCGCTGGCGAATCTTATATGTGTTGTTCTTGTCCTAAGTATTATCATTCATTACCAACCTTCGTGTGATTATTCTATTCAGTAATCTTCCCTAGGTTACAACAAATTTCAACTACCTCTTCCTGATGTTAAGTATATGTTTCTTTTTTCTTTCAATTTTCTCTAAAACTTTGTTGTTGCTTACATGTTCAGTACATTGTATCTTCAGCATCCTTCTGTAGATTTCTGTTGCTTCAATTCTTCTTCATCTGTGAAGAGACTGTCCAGCATCCACTGTCCTATATGAGGACTGATATTACATAACTGTCCACTACTCATTTCGTTATTTCTAATGAAATGTTCCTGTTTCTTAATACTTTACTTAGCTTTTAGATAGTATCTTCCGCTATCTCAATTCGCCTTCAGATTTCCGTTCACTGTTAAAACACTTCCCAGATATTTAAGTTGTTGCACTAGTTTAATTTTATGATCTCCGATTTTTAATTTACATTTTGGGCACATCCTTTTGCTAACAACCATGCATCCCGTCTTTGTATATTGACTGAACTCATTTTCTATCCCTAAAACGTGGAAAAGGGTAATCTATCACTATCGGAAAAACACGACCACAAAGTATTCTGACTATCTGGGCCCAATCTCTGCATTTTGTAATATTAGTAGATATATTAATTAATTAATAATTGATAATAGTTGATATATTAATTAAATAATATTAGTATATTATTTCCCAAGGGTATTTGCGCGTGAGTCAGTGCAACCACACCGACTGGAATTCTCATTCTAAACTGCTAACCATTACACACCCCTCCCATCCCCAACATCAAAGCGAACAGCAAAAAAGAAACAGAAAATGAAATAAACAAAGCTGGTCAGAAAAGCTTTATTTTTCAAAAATGAAACAATTAAAAGGCGAGAAAAATAAAACTTGAAACATTAAGTGGAATCAAAAATCAGTTTTAAAAACTGTTTGAGTTAGTTATTAACGGCCAATTCTCTGAGTCCCTGGCAGTCAACGCAGGCGTTCTTCGAGGGTCACTTCTCGGGTCAACCCTCTTTCTGATTTACATAAATGATCTGCCTAAGAATATACTCTAATCATTTGCAAATATCTATACCGATGATAGGACGATATACGAGAGCAAATCTAAAATTCTTGACGATCAGTGATTGGTAGCTGACCTCTCTTCCGATACAACACTAACTTCCCAGTGAGGGGAAAAAAAGACTGGCTGATTACATTAAATGCTTCGAAAACCAAACTGATTATATTCTATCACCACCGATGATACCCCAAACTACCGCCAGTGGTGAACGGATGTCCTCTCGAGAAGATTGTCCCATATTCATTGCCATGTAGGGGGACTGATCTCTATCTGTAAAAGGCAGGATGTGTGTGTGTGTGTGTGTGTGTGTGTGTGTGTGTGTGTGTGTGTGTGTGTGTGTGTGTGTGTGTGTAACGAATGCACGGCCGCAATTTCCGACGGATTTGCACCAAAATTTACATGCACATGCTCCAAGTTAGCGGGAAGGCCAAGACCGACTTTGCATTTCTTCACTTCAGCTGGATCCAACATTAATTATTTTAACTCCGTGCCTCAAAATATTGACTGAAATACATTTCGTTGATATTGTTCATAATAAAGAAGAAAGTAAGAAAAAAACAAAGAAAGAAAGTAAAAAGAGAATGAAATTAAATTAATGTGGCTAGTCGGGCAGCGTAGGTCCGAACTCTACCTGAGCGGAGACAGACATAATAGGCGATGTATTTTGCTTTAATTCATAAATAGACATAATAGGCGATATATTTTGCTTATTTTGCTTTAATTTTATAAATAAACTTTTAAAAATCTCTAATGAATTCTATACCCTGTTTTTCAAAAAACACATTTTTATTTCAACTCCCATCGATAGTGGAAATAACCGATTTTTTCATGCTTCTACGGCAGTTTTCATGTAGTCTGCGCCATTTTCTACTGGCCAGAGTGAGAGCCTATAGCTGGATGCCACGAATAGGCAGGAAGATTCTATTGGCCAGCGTGAGAGCCAACAGCTGACGGACACGAATGTTAACTAGCATGCTAGCATGCAAAACAAATCGATAGCTGCATTCGTTACAAGTGGGGAAAAAATTAAATCTGCATGGCACTTTACTCCAGTTATCTCATTCGCTTGCTTAAACTCAACGTTGATTCTGATTCCGCAGAACTGGGTTAGGTGTGAAAAAGTATTTGTTGTTAACATTCTTTTTTTATTCGCTTTTTCCAGTTTCGAGTTCTTTTTTAAAGCTGATCGTTTTGTGTTCATTTTGTTTAGTGCTTTTTTCGTAACAGATTTAATGTTTAGTATAGAGCTTAGAAAAAATTCTCAGTGTGAGATAGGCAAGAAGTAAGGCATGTAGCAACATCAGCACGGCAAAGGGCACTCCTTTAAAGGCAAGGAAGGGCAAAAATATTTTAAGTCAAGTGATAGCGATTGCTGTATGAGTCGTACGATTTTTGAATCAAGCACGGGCAACGCCGGGCCATGCTGCTAGTATTACATAACAGTTCAGTACTCTTCTCTTTGTTTCTAACAAAATTTTGCTGTTTGTTAATACTTTGCTTAGCTTTTGGAAGGCATTGTTTCCTGATGCACCTTCAGATTTCAGTGTTGCCCTTTCCGTTCTTTGTTAAAAAAAATTTTGGTATCTCTAATTTGTAATTTGCATGTTGAGCTGATCCCTTTTGTTAACAACTATGCATTCTGGCTTTTTTTTTTTCTTTTTTTTTGTTTTTGTTTTTTTTTCATTTGATATTTAGTCCTTTTTTTCTCGTTTTCCTTCACTTCCTTCTGTAGGAGTTCTTGATTCTTGGAAATGAGAGCCTAAGTACGCAATCTGTCTTCATGCTGAGAACAAGAAGAAGCAACTAACTCTTCTGCTTTTTTTTTTTTTTTACTCTTTTCGCTCACTCAATCTTAACGCCTCAACTTTCTTTCAATCGGTTCGTCCACGTTCTTTATGTCTGTGAATACAGTTAGCGCCGGGTTTCTATACAGAAGCAGGGGTTTTCTCTGCTTACACTACTCTACTAACGTCCCTCGTTGACAATTTATCATAATAAATGAAGGAATGGGAAATTTTAAAAATGAACACTATTACAAAAAGGTTAGGAAAATAATTAATTTTTATTACACAAAAATTGCATGCATTATATATCTATGGTCATTTCACTATTGGTGATCAATCAAAGAGAATGAAGTAGGGAACTGAAATACTGCATTCTATTAGGTATCTATCTATGGTACCTAGACTTTATGAATTTAAGGGCAGTACTAGATTGGCTGCAAGGTCTCATCATTTTGCAGTTGAATTGGCTAGATGTAACCGCAAGTTTTATGCTGATAGTTTCTTCTATCGCACTTCTCGCTTTTGGAACGCTCTTCTGGCTTCTTGCTTTCCAGTCAACTTTGATCTTCAAAAATTTAAGTGCAATGTCAATCCTTATCTTTTGTCTTCGTGTTCTGTTATTGTTCTCTCTTTTAAATAGTATTTTTTCTCATATTCTCTAACACTCAGTAACCCCATTGCATCTTAGTGTCTTTGTTGCCTTGCTTAGAGGAAAATGTTTTTTAAAAAATCACATAAATTAAAGAAAAATGGTGTAAAAAGAGAATACCGTATTTTCTTGTGTATAATACGACTTGAGTATAATACAAAGTTAAAAACGCGGAATAAATTACATCCTTGAGTATAATACGACCCCGTGTTCCTGAAGCTAAAAGCAGGGAATTAATTATAACCTTACATATAATATGACCCCGTGTTTCTGAAGCTAAAAGCAGGGAATAAATTACAATCTTGCGTATAATATGACCCCGTGTTTCTGAAGCTAAAAGCAGGGAATAAATTACAACCTTGCGTATAATACAACCACGTATTTGCACCATATTATCCATGAAGATCTCAGTGTCGTACATACATTTCACTAAAATATTTAATTTTTGACAATATTAAGGAATAGAAATGAACTGGATGTTTAGCCGTTGCATGTTTCTTCTCCTGTTTTTCATTTTAAAACTTAATTTTCGAATTTCCGGTGCAAACTAGACAAACTCGGTAATACATTTTAAGGTGTTAATTAATCTACCATTCTGTTTGATATGAGTTTATTATATTTCTATATATTAATAAACTATGAAAATAAAATAAAGAATTGTCTTTCATTAAGAAGGAAGAGAGAAAACTTTATAAACAAACAGGAAAATCAAGATATAAACATATTATCATCGAAGCCAGAGTGTTCTAATTTTAAACGTGTGTCAACAAACGGAGGAATAGGAACCAACAACCTACGGACTCCCACTAATCGGCTGAAAAAAGAGTATACCATGATGAAAAAATGCTACAAACTTGATAAAAACAAAGTTTTAGGGTCAAAACATTATGTTATTATCAAGAGGAAAGACCAAAATATTATTTTTATTATTTGATTCAATTTTTTAATCCTTTCTAGCACATTCAAAATTTTGGTTAAAAATCTTTTTGTTCTTTCTTCAGTGGGTGGGCCAGAGATTCGTAAAGCAAATTTTAGCGTCTTTTTGTGGTAAAAAAACACACTGATTTCGAAATCAAATAATTGTCTGATTTTAATGAAACTTACAGGAATTATTCACAAATGAATTAAATTATTCTTGAATTCTTTTTTTTTTTTTTAGAAAATCTTTTTAAAGTATTTTCTTTGCATCTGTTACACCCACTTATTTTTTTATGTAATTTCATGAAATTAAATTTTCACCTACTTAATATTTATAATAGTGTTGTGGTGTCTTCCCTCTAAAAAGCCTATGTTGGACACTTCCACCTGCTATAAGATTAGTAGGAGAGAAGGCCTTGGAGGAACATTCGACCAGATTGTTCAACTGTCGAACTCTCTACCTTGATCAGAGAGGAACTCGGACGAGGTTTTGCCGAAGGGCAAAGTTTCGTCCGGGGTGGTAGACAGTCTCTGAACCGGTTTATGCGGATTCTAAGGGAATATTTTTTGGCCGAGCCTACGGGCTCGGAGAAACCACGGTAAACACGGCCTTGTCTGGTCGAGTGTTAATATTTAACACGACCCCCGCCCCGCCCATGAGGGGTGTATGTGGCCACAAGGACGAGTTTACTGTGGGTTCTCCGAGCCCGTAGGCTCGGCCAAAAAATAGTCCCTTAGAACCCACATAAACGGGTTCATGGACTGTCTACCTCCCCGGACGAAACTTTGCCCTTCGGCAAAATCTCGTCCGGGTCCCTCTTTGCCGAGGCAGAGAATTCGACTGTTAGGAACAGTCTGGTCAACTGTTGGTATTTAAAAGACCCCTCCCCCCGATAGATGGATGTGGCACAAGGCCGAGTTTACCGTGGCTTCTCCGAGCCCGTAGGCTCGGACAAAAATATTCCCTTAGAGGCCGCCTAAACGGGTTCAGGGACTGTCTACAAAGCATCGTCCGAGACATGGAGATAACTACTGATGAAATTAATATCATAATTACTGCCAGGAAATCACTGTTAGCACTTCTATCTGGATTAAAAGTAAGAATGACGAGTTTGACGTTTCGATTGGAGCGCATGATTCGTCCCAGGTTGTTGACCGTATCTGCTTCTATATTCTAGATATTCTTAGTAGAATTGTAGATCCGAAACTAGTAGGTCTATATAGAGACGATGAACTCATTTTTGTTCCCAATAGCAATGGTCCACTCACTGTAAAATTACAGAAGAAAATTTTTAAAGCCTTTAAGTTACTGGGGTTTAAGATTGAAATTACTGCTAACCACAAAATTGTAGATTATCTGGATATCACATTTAAACTACTCCTTTTCAATCATATCGAATAACCTGCCTCCAACTTGGGTTTTTGATGACGTTTTATCTTCGTAAATTCTATTATCAATATTTTTATCTTCAATATATTTTATCATTATTATGGTTTTTCCTTTATTATTTTTTACCTTCATCACTTTTCTTATTCATATGTCTTGCCCTTTAATTATTATTATTATTATTATTATTATTATTATTATCATTATTATTATTATTTAATATTTTGATTATTTTTGTTCGTAATTTATTTTTATATGTACTATTGTATTTTAATTAATTATTTTTATTTAATATTTTATTTAAGTTATAGTTAATATTTAATATTTTATTTAATTTATATTTAATATATATTAATTTAAATTATATTTTAAATTATTCTATTTTATTTAATAATTTTATTTAATAATTATTTAATAATTATTTTATTTATTATATTGTATATAGTATTATTATTTGTACATTACATATTTTTTAATTTTTAATTTTTAATTCTAGATGTGACCTTTTTACTTCCTTCTTTCTAAAATTCTTTTTAAAAAACAATAATATCAAATCTCAATTTTTTTTAAATTGTTTTAAGTAATTTTCCTTATGTAACCTAGATGTTAATATTTAAAATGTAGGTCAAAATTATTTTAAATCTATTCTTCAACCAAACACTTTCATTTCTACTACCATGACATTGGAAGTTAATTTATGTCTACACACTATATGCAACTTCCTCTTTATTCTTCTTTCTTTTTCTTTTTCGTCTTTCTATCCTTTTCTTCTTCCTTTATTCTTTAAATGTTTAAATTTTAATCTCCCATTTAATTTTATTTCTTCACACCATTGAGCTGACAAGACCTATAAGTCTTTGTGGGCGAAAAAGCTATTCGAATGGGGTAATTTGGGATTTCTATTCTATGTATATATATATATATATATATATATATATATATATATATATATATATATATATATATAATTGTTATACGTTATATATACACAAATATTGAAGTAAATGATATGTTTGTAATAAGCAGTACTAACAACATTTACCGGCCTGAACGTCCAAGAAATTTTCATAGAAAATATGAGACCTACACAGGAAACGAACTTGTATCCTATACGGAACCGTCATATTGCCTTACGTGCTACACCAGGTTAAACTACAAATTTCACATGATTTTCCTCCCACGTCTGTATCTTCACGTAAACAAATGAAGTCACACACTACGAAATGAACTAAGTCCGACAATTATTTTTTACATATTTTATTGTTATACGTTATTTATATATACACAAATATTTAAGTAAATGCTCTATTCATAATAAACATATATATATATATATATATAGTTTATGCAAATTTAGGTAATCCGTATGGGTAGACCTGAGGAGGATGATATCCAGAGAGCTCAATGTAAAATTCAGAGCAGATATGTTTGAATAAAAGACAGACCACGTTAAGATTCCATGTAATAAGCTATTTCACCATAACCCCTTTAACAGGGTTCTGGATCATCAGACTTTACTTCCAAAAGCTGAAATGAAAAATGAAAAGAAATTCACACGTTTTTTACGGACCTCATCAAGTATACGCAAAGTTAACGAAGTGAGGATATTGACGTGAGCATTGGAATATCAGCGGGAGATTGGAAACACCGACTATACAACCATCGCCAATCCTTCAAAAATAAATGTAAAAAAAAACAAACAGCACTATCAAATCATTATTGTTTTTTGTTGGAGAGTGGCCTAACACCACAAATAAAGTGGAGAATAATATCAAGAGCCAGAACTCCCAAAAACTTCAGAGACAGATGCAACTTATGTTTGAAGGAGAAAATCTTCATAATCAAACATAAAGATCCAGACATACTACTAAATAGACACAATGAACTAGTTTTTAAATGCCGGCACAAAAACAACCTAAACCTAAACAAGTACACTAAGAAATAATTATATAGGAACAGCAATTTTGAATGTTTAATATTCCCTTTGTTTTTAGAAATATTACTATGCACACTTGAACGCTAACACATGACTATATGTATACAACTATGATAATGTATTTGCACACTGAGACACCTGTTGATATGTACATGTATATGTTTTTATACGGAAAAAGAAGCATACCAGGTTTTTTTTTGGTTTTTTGGGTTTTTTTGTGAGTGTGGAGATGTACAATTAGATAGGTACTTATATGTTTTGCCATAAATATGAAAGATCGGGTAATATTATATGTGTAAAGATATAGATAATGTAATTAAATACTGAGATAGTCTTCGAACGCAGGCATAAGTGGATGCACGGGTGGACATGAGGATAGGGACAAATACGTGGGTAGATATATGTAAGTGCAAATTAACGCATATATGGGTATGTAGATATTCTGCATATTGCGTATGCATTTATGTGTGTATGTATATGTATGTATGTATGTATGCATATATGGGTGTGTGTATGTATGTGTATATGTGTATACGTATGGATGTGTAAATATATATATGTGCGTATGAGTATATATGGATATGCAGATGTCCTTGTGTGTATATGTATATATGTAAGTATAAGTATATATGGAGATAGGTATGGAGACATGTGGATGTGCGTTTTCTCTGCAGGTGTATATGTGTAAAGATGGAAATATACATATATCGTTTCGTGTGAATGTGTGTAGGTGTATATAGGAACTCATAGGCATATAAGAAGATATAGGTATATGGTTACAAATAGGGGTTTAAGACATGTGTAGATAAGAAATTGTAAAAGAAGGGCCTAATTTTCTGCTAGTGACATCTCTTCCAAATTTCTCCTCTAATATTCTCCAATTGGAAGTGAATTTTAAATAGCACGAAGGGAAAATTTAGATTGGTATTTTAATTGAGATTGAAAGAAACTACCCCAATGTGGAGAATAAAATTATTTAAATGGGAATAACTGTTGATAATTGGGTACATAAAAGCAACCACGAGGTTACTTAATGAACAAAAATCAAAAACAATCACGAGTTTACTTAATGAACAAAAATCAAACGAATAAATGTCAACCTAACAAGCTATAAGATAAAAGTTTTAGTGGAAAAAAAAAAAAAAAAAAAGGAAAAAATTACTAAATATAAATTGGATTGCTCTTTCAATGTTCTGTCTATGGATTTTTCCAATCGACTGTTTCATAGAAAATACCCAAAACTCCACCGAATTTCAAATTAATTCCTTCGTAGATTGTTTTAAAATTTAGATATTTATCAAACCTTAACCTCCCAAATATGCACGTTAAAGTAACGCGAACTGACAGCGTCTAAGAATTTGAATGAAACCTGTCGTGTAATTTATTGGGGTTGTTGTAACGTCTTCCTTTAATGTAGTTCTTATCGTTCACCCCTTAGCCACCTTTATCTAGAGACGAGACACGTTAAATTTGAGCAACATCCAGCCGACACACTGGGGTTAAAATAGGAAACTAAAATGATACATATGACACACTCATATCCTCTCTCCCACCTCACTTCGTTAACTTTGCGTATACTTGATGAGGTCCGTAAAAAACGTGTGAATTTCTTTTCATTTTTCATTTCAGCTTTTGGAAGTAAAGTCTGATGATCCAGAACCCTGTTAAAGGGGTTATGGTGAAATAGCTTATTACATGGAATCTTAACGTGGTCTGTCTTTTATTTAATATATATATATATATATATATATATATATATATATATATATATATATATATATATATATATATATATAGGCAGGTGTCTACTATTATTATATTGATTTGCCTTCTGTTCGGTAAAATTCTTTACCAATCACCGAGAGAACAAATTTTCATGTTAAGGGAGCCTTAAGACGTACAATGTTTACATTATCTTTACATTGCTAATATTCTCTCGAATCGATGAGCAATTCCTTATAATCTCTTGTAAAGAGATGTTGTTTATTTTCTTTTCAGTACTATTTTTGGTCAGGCCCAGGGCTCTAATTATTAGAGGCATGGACAGTTCGTACTACCCCCGTTGTCGGTTGAAATAAGCATGTACCCCATATGAGGTGATTTTTGATTTTATTTTGAATTATACATACATACATACATACACACACACACGCACACACACACACACACACACACATATATATATATATATAAGTATGTCCACTATTTCATTGCATAAATTTTCTATATCGAAGTTTAAAATGAATTTTTTACAACGAAAAAAACATTCTTGAAGATTTTAAAGCTTTAATCGAAAGTTTAATAATTAAATTTACGATTTCTATTAATTAAACAATTCATGTGTATTTCAGATAGAAACTATATACGTTTGATTGTCAGATTTAATTTCAAATTTTTAAATTTTCTTAAAACGGCCATTTTTTAATTTTAAGAAATTTGTAAACAAACACAAATTTATCGATTTTTAAAATATTTAAAAAATTCTGACACGTTATTTTAGTAAAATTAAAAAATTTAAAGTTAAAAGTAATCTGATTTCAAAAGAAATTTTTGTTACTTATAGCATAAAAAATAATATACAACCAATTATTAACGAGCGGTCCCGTTCAGTTGTTCGATCTTACTGATAATGATTGATTGACGAGATTGATGACACTACTACTGATGACCATAAATGACATAATTTTTAAGTCTGAGTTACAAAAAAAAATTTATGATAAATACAATACATAAAATAAAATTATTTAGTGAAATAGTAAATGAAAAAAAGAAAAAATAATTTAAAATTTAAAGTTTACACTTTTTACAGCTGATCGGAAAATACAATCTGTTAATAAACGAAAATGTTTTGAAAGGGACAAAACCCTTAGATATACGTGACCTTGTTATAATAATGGCAATTTTGTATATCATACATGGAAATAAGGAATGTATTAAGTTAAAAAAATACAACATAAAAATTATTTTTAAAAAAAGTAGCGCAACTAAATTTATTAAACTTAGCAATTTTGGATTCGTAAAATTTTTTTCTACTTAATTAGTACATAATATCGAGGAACCCTCTAATCAGAGCTTTAACGATTTAAAACTATTATAAATTATTATAATTAAAATTTTTAAAAAAAGGAAAAAATTCTTGTAAAAATTAATTATTCATCAGAAAAATTATTTCTTCAGACAATAATGTCTTAATTTACTTATTTACAAAAGCAATTAAAAGCTTTTCTAATTAAGTAATATCAAGTTTTTTGATTCATTATTTTTTCAATTCAGAGCAGATTTTCAGTTAAATAGCTCAAATTTGTGAAAGAAAAGTAGATTATTTACCATCTTCGAACTTCCTTTTAAAAAAAAAAAATTCAGGAACCAAAAAGGTTTTGGGCGAAATTTCATTAAATTAAGTAAATGGGGGTAACATATTTTAAAAAATATAATTTTTACCAAAATTTTCAAAAAAATATTTCAAAAATAATTTCATTCATTTGTGAATAAGTCCTGAAAATTTATTAAGATTGGACAATTATTTTATTTTTACAAGAATTTCCAAATCAATATGTTTTCAACGGTAAAAACATTAAAAAAAACTATGTTATTTTAAACGTCGCCGCGATGACGTAAACAAAGACGATTTTAACCAAAATTTTCTGAACATGTTAGAAAATATTAAAATTTCAAAAAATAATTAAAAAATACTTTTTTCTTTCATCTAAATAATAACATAAGCATTTTGACGATAATACTTTATTTTCTTTAAGTTTGTGGCATTTTTCATTTACGCTATGCTGCTTTTTTCCGCGAAAACAGTGGATATATATATATATATATATATATAACATTTTTTATTATTCCTCATTGACAAACGGTTTCACGTTGTGCGATTTTCAAAATAGGCGTCTTTGCTTTTTGAACGCTCCATTGCTCAATAGCACTTTTAAAAATATTTTGTAACAGTAGTTGCAAATAATTTCATTACTCTTTCAAATAGATTTCTTCCATCTTTTTTTTCATATTTATCTCAGTCTTTTCATATATATCTATCTATGTATCCTAATTTCCATCTATTATGAACGTTTCTTAATTTATTGAATCTCTCTCTCTCTCTCTCTCTCTCTCTCTATATATATATATATATATATATATATATATATATATATATATATATATATATTAAATTAATGTCAAACGTTAGCTGCAAAATTAATTTAATTATCCACTACAAAAGATGAATTCTTGTTTCGATGCCTTATTTGCATCTCGACTGATGGGAAAAAAATGATTGTGGACAATTCTATTCAAAAACAAGCCGCCTATGGTACATCACTTCCTTAAAACCCTTTAGGGAGATAAGCCTTAAGAGGAAACAGAGAGGGGTAAAACAGAGGGAGAAGAATGGAAAGAAGAGAAGGTTACAGAATAAGATAATATTAGTTCTGATAGCGGAACTGCTTAATAAAAGAAGTCAAAAATACATAAGTTATTTTTAAAAATACTACAATAAATTTTTGTACAGAATTTAAAGATCTAAGTAAAAATTCATAAAAGGTGTGGACTGCTAATATAAATTTTCTATAAAATTAAGCCTATTATTAAACTATATACTTTGTAAAATAAGTGTAGATATAAATTTAATTATCTGATATTAACGCTAGTATTGTACATATGCATAAAACATTTTAGAAATTTCTGGAAATATTTAGAATGGAAGAAAACAAAACACCTAAAGTTAAGTGGAAAATCCTCAAATAAGCCAAAACCTGCAGATCTATGAAAGAACCCTGTTTCTTATGTCTACAAGAAAAATATGTATTATTAGGCTTTTCAATAATAGTCAATTGTTAAATTAAAAATCCGAGACTATCGTTTTTTGTAGGCACATTAAAGATCTAACATTACATTCTTGCTAAACCTTCAAACTTATTTACTTACATATTTAAATTCTGAACAAAAATTTATTGTAGTATTTTAAAAAATAACTTATGTATTTTTACATACTTTTATTAATTTACATACTAAGTTTATCCAAAAAGAAGAGACAGAAACTCCAACCTAAACATGGGATCACTCAGCCATGTTTCAGAACTAGAATAGTTGTCCTTTCACCAGTAAATTTTTTTTTCGATTGCTACTATGACCTTACCCTACAACTATCTCTATATTTCTTCTTCTTTTTCCCATCTTCTACTCCCTCCTCACCCCTTACCCGTCTCTGTTTCTCCTTTTTGCTTGGAGTTTTAACGTGGGTGCTTAAATATCTGACCATTGCATAGTATCAATATCTATGAACGCCTTGATCTTACTGTTCGTTCTTCTACACTTTGATTCACACACACACACACACACACACACACACACACACACACACACACATATATATATATATATATATATATATATAAGAAATATAGTCTTAAGCTTTGCTATATTTATGGGATAAAGTGCTCAATATCAGAGATAGAGGATATGTAAATACAAAAGTGAACATAGAAGTCAACACTTTTTTGTATTTACAGGCGGCAGTCTGTTTTATGCTAGATGCAATCGTCAGGTGGCCTGACCATTGCGTCTAGCATGAAACACACTGTCGCCTCTAAGTATATATATATATATATATATATATATATGTGTGTGTGTGTGTGTGTGTGTGTGTGCAGGTGTCTATTATTATTCATACTACTACCGATAACCTCAAACAGAGGATGGGGACAAACCTGATTGTGATCATCGCTATCTTATCAACATTAGCTTCTTTTATACCTACATTTATATATGTTACAAATTCGACGAAACACAACTATCAAAGGATGAAAGATTTTGCATTGAGATATATTGTAATTATTTTCAATTTTTCTTGTTCAATTGTTCATCTATGTTGCGTATGATCAATTATTGTGCATAATTAGGCTACAATAAAATTTTTATTTTATATGAATACTACTTTCTTCCTCTTTGGGTTGAGGCGCCCACTCGGTCTGAACCGAACTCAGGGGTAGCTTGCCGCACGCTCCCTGAGTACCCGTAGATTGTTCGACCGGTCACTGGCCAAGTTCCGCCTGCTGCCCACGTTGTGCTAGTTTTTAGATCCAGTAAGCGGGGTGTTGCGTGACCACCGATATATAACGCCTGATTGATTGGGTTAAGGAGAAATGGGACGTCATCATATTGAGTCCGACTTTCAAGAAGCGTGTCGTTTGTTTTTTTGTATCAGATTTTTTTTACAGCGGCATTTTTAAATTGTTTATTAATACTTTCTTTTAAATATTGAATTAATTTAAAGCAAAAAAATGCGTTGTACCAAATTGCAAAGGGAATTATAAAAACGGCCCTAAATTACATGTATTTTCTTTCCCTAAAGATAAAAAATTATCTGATGTTTGGATTCGTACAATCAGAAGAGATCATTTTTCAGTACCAACTAAATTCAGCAGAGTGAGTATTTTTTGTATTAAAAAATAAGTAAATTTTATTGAAACTTTAATGATAAAATTTATACCATGTCTGTGTAATTCATAACATTCTGGCGCCCCCACCCCCGAGCGGCCCCGTATCACACAAGGGTGAATGAGGTCACAAGAGGCCCGCTGACATTTTCGAAGACGTTAAATCTGACGGTGAAACAATATAGACGACAGAACGAGGATATGTATGATATATGCTAATTTATTCTAGAAAAGAAAAGGAAATAAAATGGTCGGACAGTAGAGGTGCATTGATGGACGAGGTTGGTGTTGGTAGGATCGTTGTTGTTGTTTGTTGGAGTTGATTGCTGCAGGGATGATCGCTGTTGGTTGCTGCAGTTGGTTGTTGGCAGGATCATCTCAGATGATTGTTGTAGTTGATGTTGGTTGCTGGCAGGATCATCGCTGTTAATAGTTGAAGTTGATGTTGGTTGCTGGCAGGATCATCGCTGTTGATTGTTGAAGTTGGTAGCTGGCAGGATCATCGCTGTTGAATGTTGAAGTTGGTTGCTGGCAGGATCATCTCAGTTGATTGTTGCAGTTGATGTTGGTTGCTGGCAGGATCATCGCTGTTGATTGTTGAAGTTGATTGATGGCAGGATCATCTCAGTTGTTTGTTGAAGTTGATTGATGGCAGGATTATCGCTGTTGATTGTTGAAGTTGATTGCTGGCAGGATCATCTCTGTTGATTGTTGAAGTTGATGTTGGTTGCTGGGGATCATCTCAGTTGTTTGTTTGGTTGATGTTGGTTGCTGGCAGGATCATCTCAGTTGTTTGTTGTTGATGTTGGTTGCTGGCGGGATCATCTCTGTTGATTGTTGAAGTTGATTGATGGCGGGATCATCGCTGTTGATTGTTGAATGTTGGATTGCTGGCAGGATCATCTCTGTTGATTGTTAAAGTTGATGTTGGTTGCTGGCAGGATCATCTCAGTTGTTTGTTGAAGTTGATGTTGGTTGCTGGCAGGATCATCTCTGTTGATGGTTGAAGTTGATGTTGGTTGCTGGCAGGATCATCGCTGTTGATTGTTGAAGTTGATTGATGGCAGGATCATCGTTTGTTGATTGTTGAAGTTGATGTTGGTTGCTGGCAGGATCATCTGTTGATTGTTGAAGTTGATGTTGGTTGCTGGCAGGATCATCTCAGTTGATTGTTGCAGTTGATGTTGGTTGCTGGCAGGATCATCTCAGTTGATTGTTGAAGTTGATGAGGTTGCTGGCAGGATCATCGCTGTTGATTGTTATGGCAGGAAGTTGATGTTGGTTGCTGGCAGGATCATCTCTGTTGTTTGTTGAAGTTGATGTTGGTTGCTGGCAGGATCATCTCAGTTGTTTGTTGAAGTTGATGTTGGTTGCTGGCAGGATCATCTCAGTTGATTATTTGCAGTTGATGTTGGTTGATTGGCAGGATCATCGCTGTTGATTGTTGAAGTTGATGTTGGTTGCTGGCAGGATCATCGCTGTTGATTGTTGAAGTTGATGTTGGTTGCTGGCAGGATCATCTCTGTTGTTTGTTGAAGTTGATGTTGGTTGCTGGCAGGATCATCTCTGTTGTTTGTTGAAGTTGATGTTGGTTGCTGGCAGGATCATCTCTGTTGATTGTTGAAGTTGATGTTGGTTGCTGGCAGGATCATCTCAGTTGATTGTTGCAGTTGATGTTGGTTGCTGGCAGGACCATCGCTGTTGATTGTTGAAGTTGATTGCTGGTAGGATCATCGCTGCTGATTGTTGAAGTTGATGTTGGTTGCTGGCAGGATCATCTCAGTTGTTTGTTGAAGTTGATGTTGGTTGCTGGCAGGATCATCTCAGTTGATTGTTGAAGTTGATGTTGGTTGCTGGCAGGATCATCGCTGTTGATTGTTGATCAAGTTGATGTTGATTGCTGGCAGGATCATCGCTGTTGATTGTTAAAGTTGATGTTGGTTGCTGGCAGGATCATCTCAGTTGTTTGTTGAGTTGATGTTGGTTGCTGGCAGGATCATCGCTGTTGATTGAAGTTGCTGATTGGTTGCTGGCAGGATCATCGCTGTTGATTGTTGAAGTTGATGTTGGTTTCTGGCAGGATCATCTCTGTTGTTTGTTGAAGTTGATGTTGGTTGATTGGCAGGATCATCGCTGTTGATTGTTGAAGTTGATGTTGGTTGCTGGCAGGATCATCTCTGTTGTTTGTTTGAAGTTGATGTTGGTTGCTGGCGGGATCATCGCAGTTGATTGTTGAAGTTGATGTTGGTTGCTGGCAGGATCATCTCAGTTGTTTGTTGAAGTTGTTTTGATTGATGGCAGGATCATCGCTGTTGATTGTTGAAGTTGATGTTGGTTGCTGGCAGGATCATCTCAGTTGTTTGTTGAAGTTGATGTTGGTTGCTGGCAGGATCATCTCAGTTGTTTGTTGAAGTTGATGTTGGTTGCTGGCAAGATCATCTCAGTTGTTTGTTGAAGTTGATGTTGGTTGCTGGCAGGATCATCTCAGTTGATTGTTGAAGTTGATTGATGGCAGGATCATCGCTGTTGATTGTTGAAGTTGATTGCTGGCAGGATCATCGCTGTTGATTGTTGAAGATGATGTTGGTTGCTGGCAGGATCATCTCAGTTGTTTGTTGAAGTTGATGCTGGTTGCTGGCAGGATCATCTCAGTTGATTGTTGAAGTTGATTGATGGCAGGATCATCGCTGTTGATTGTTGAAGTTGATTGCTGGCAGGATCATCGCTGTTGATTGTTGAAGATGATGTTGGTTGCTGGCAGGATCATCTCAGTTGTTTGTTGAAGTTGATGAGGGTTGCTGGCAGGATCATCGCTGTTGATGGATGAAGTTGATGTTGGTTGCTGGCAGGATCATCGCAGTTGATTGTTGAAGTTGATGTTGGTTGCTGGCAGGATCATCTCAGTTGTTTGATGAAGTTGATGTTGGTTACTGGCAGGATCATCTCAGTTGATTGTTGAAGTTGATTGATGGCTGGATCATCGCTGTTGATTGTTGAAGTTGATTGCTGGCAGGATCATCGCTGTTGATTGTTAAAGTTGATGTTGGTTGCTGGCAGGATCATCTCAGTTGTTTGTTGAAGTTGATGTTGGTTGCTGGCAGGATCATCGCTGTTGATGGTTGAAGTTGATGTTGGTTTCTGGCAGGATGATCGCTGTTGATTGTTGAAGTTGATTGATGGCAGGATCATCGCTGTTGATTGTTGAAGATGATGTTGGTTGCTGGCAGGATCATCTCAGTTGATTGTTGCAGTTGATGTTGGTTGCTGGCAGGATCATCTCAGTTGATTGTTGCAGTTGATGTTGGTTGCTGGCAGGATCATCTCAGTTGATTGTTGAAGCTGATGTAGGTTGCTGGCAGGATCATCGCTGTTGATTGTTAAAGTTGATGTTGGTTGCTGGCAGGAACATCTCTGTTGTTTGTTGAAGTTGATGTTGGTTGCTGGCAGGATCATCTCAGTTGATTGTTGCAGTTGATGTTGGTTGCTGGCAGGATCATCTCAGTTGATTGTTGCAGTTGATGTTGGTTGCTGGCAGGATCATCTCAGTTGATTGTTGAAGTTGATGTGGGGTTGCTGGCAGGATCATCGCTGTTGATTGTTAAAGTTGATGTTGGTTGCTGGCAGGAACATCTCTGTTGTTTGTTGAAGTTGATGTTGGTAGCTGGCAGGATCATCGCTGTTGTTGGTGAAGTTCATGTTGGTTGCTGGCAGGATCATCGCTGTTGATTGTTGAAGTTGCTGTTGGTTGCTTGCAGGATCATCTCAGTTGATTGTTGAAGTTGATGTTGGTTGCAGGCAGGATCATCGCTGTTGATTGTTGAAGTTGATTGCTGGCAGGATCATCGCTGTTGATTGTTGAAGTTGATGTTGGTTGCTGGCAGGATCATCTCAGTTGTTTGTTGAATTTGATGTTGGTTGCTGGCAGGATCATCTCAGTTGTTTGTTGAAGTTGATGTTGGTTGCTGGAAGGATCATCTCAGTTGATTGTTGAAGTTGATTGATGGCAGGATCATCGCTGTTGATTGTTGAAGTTGGTTGCTGGCAGGATCATCGCTGTTGATTGTTAAAGTTGATGTTGGTTGCTGGCAGGATCATCGCTGTTGATTGTTGAAGTTGATGTTGGTTGCTGGCAGGATCATCTCAGTTGTTTGATGAAGTTGATGTTGGTTACTGGCAGGATCATCTCAGTTGATTGTTGAAGTTGATTGATGGCAGGATCATCGCTGTTGATTGTTGAAGTTGGTTGCTGGCAGGATCATCGCTGTTGATTGTTGAAGTTGATGTTGATTGCTGGCAGGATCATCTCAGTTGTTTGTTGAAGTTGATGTTGGTTGCTGGCAGGAATATCTCTGTTGTTTGTTGAAGTTGATGTTGGTAGCTGGCAGGATCATCTCAGTTGTTTGTTGAAGTTGATTGATGGCAGGATCATCGCTGTTGATTGTTAAAGTTGATGTTGGTTGCTGGCAGGATCATCTCAGTTGTTTGTTGAAGTTGATGTTGGTTGCTGGCAGGATCATCTCAGTTGTTTGTTGAAGTTGATGTTGGTTGCTGGCAGGATCATCTCAGTTGTTTGTTGAAGTTGATGTTGGTTGCTGGCAGGATCATCTCAGTTGATTGTTGAAGTTGATTGATGGCAGGATCATCGCTGTTGATTGTTGAAGTTGATTGCTGGCAGGATCATCGCTGTTGATTGTTGAAGTTGATGTTGGTTGCTGGCAGGATCATCTCAGTTGTTTGTTGAAGTTGATGTTGGTTGCTGGCAGGATCATCGCTGTTGATGGTTGAAGTTGATGATGGTTGCTGGCAGGATCATCGCTGTTGATTGTTGAAGTTGATTGATGGCAGGATCATCGCTGTTGATTGTTGAAGATGATGTTGGTTGCTGGCAGGATCATCTCAGTTGATTGTTGCAGTTGATGTTGGTTGCTGGCAGGATCATCTCAGTTGATTGTTGCAGTTGATGTTGGTTGCTGGCAGGATCATCTCAGTTGATTGTTGAAGCTGATGTTGGTTGCTGGCAGGATCATCGCTGTTGATTGTTAAAGTTGATGTTGGTTGCTGGCAGGAACATCTCTGTTGTTTGTTGAAGTTAATGTTGGTAGCTGGCAGGATCATCGCTGTTGTTTTGGTGAAGTTCATGTTGGTTGCTGGCAGGATCATCGCTGTTGATTGTTGAAGTTGCTGTTGGTTGCTTGCAGGATCATCTCAGTTGATTGTTGAAGTTGATGTTGGTTGCTGGCAGGATAATCTCTGTTGATTGTTGCAGTTGATGTTGGTTGCTGTTGGGACCATCGCTGTTGAGTGTTAAAGTTGATGTTGATTGCTGGTAGGATCATCGCTGTTGATTGTTGAAGTTGATGTTGGTTGCTGGCAGGATCATCTCAGTTGATTTTTGAAGTTGATGTTGGTTGCTGGCAGGATCATCTCAGTTGATTGTTGAAGTTGATGTTGGTTGATGGCAGGATCATCGTTGTTTATTGTTGAAGTTGGTTGCTGGCAGGATCATCTCTGTTGATTGTTGAAGTTGATGTTGGTTGCTGGCAGGATCATCTCAGTTGTTTGTTGAAGTTGATGTTGGTTGCTGGCAGGATCATCTCTGTTGTTTTGTTAAAGTTGATGTTGGTTGCTGGCGGGATCATCTCTGTTGTTTGTTGAAGTTGATGTTGGCAGGGTTGATGTTGGTTGCTGGCAGGATCATCTCAGTTGATTGTTGCAGTTGATTGTTGGCAGGATCATCTCTGTTGATTGTTGATTGATGTTGGTTGCTGGCAGGATCATCGCTGTTGATTGTTGAAGTTGATGTTGTTTGCTGGCAGGATCATCTCTGTTGTTTGTTGAAGTTGATGTTGGTTGCTGGCAGGATCATCGCTGTTGTTTGTTGAAGTTGATGTTGGTTGCTGGCAGGATCATCGCTGTTGATTGGTTGATGTTGGTTGCTGGCAGGATCATCTGTTGATTGTTGAAGTTGATGTTGGTTGCTGGCAGGATCATCGCTGTTGATTGTTGAAGTTGATTGCTGGCAGGATCATCGCTGTTGATTGTTGATTGGTTTGATCTCAGTTGTTTGTTGAAGTTGATGTTTGCTGGCAGGATCATCTCAGTTGATTGTTGAAGTTGATGTTGGTTGCTGGCAGGATCATCGCTGTTGATTGTTGAAGTTGATGTTGGTTGCTGATGGGATCATCAGTTGTTTGTTGAAGTTGATTTGGCAGGATCATCGCTGTTGATTGTTGAAGTTGATGTTGGTTGCTGGCAGGATCATCTCAGTTGATTGTTGAAGTTGATGTTGGTTGCTGGCAGGATCATCTCTGTTGTTTGTTGAAGTTGATGTTGGTTTGCTGGCAGGGATCATCTCAGTTGATTGTTGAAGTTGATTGATGGCAGGATCATCGCTGTTGATTGTTGATGTTGATTGCTGGCAGGATCATCGCTGTTGATTGTTGAAGTTGATGTTGGTTGCTGGCAGGATCATCTCAGTTGTTTGTTGAAGTTGATGTTGGTTGCTGGCAGGATCATCTCAGTTGATTGTTTGAAGTTGATTGATGGCAGGATCATCGCTGTTGATTGTTGAAGTTGATTGCTGGCGGGATCATCGCTGTTGATTGTTGAAGTTGATGTTGGTTGCTGGCAGGATCATCTCTGTTGTTTGTTGAAGTTGATGTTGGTTGCTGGCAGGATCATCTCTGTTGATGGTTGAAGTTGATGTTGGTTGCTGGCAGGATCATCTCTGTTGTTTGTTGAAGTTGATGTTGGTTTGGCAGGATCATCTCAGTTGATTGATGAAGTTGATGTTGGCTGGCAGGATCATCTCAGTTGTTTGAAGTTGATGTTGGTTGCTGGCAGGATCATCTCTGTTGATTGTTGAAGTTGATGTTGGTTGCTGGTTGGGATCATCGCTGTTGATTGTTGAAGTTGATTGCTGGCAGGATCATCGCTGTTGATTGTTGAAGTTGATGTTGGTTGCTGGCAGGGATCATCTCAGTTGTTTGTTGAAGTTGATGTTGGTTGCTGGCAGGATCATCGATGTTGATGGATGAAGTTGATTGCTGGCAGGATCATCGCTGTTGATTGAAGTTGATGTTGGTTGCTGGCAGGATCATCTCAGTTGATATTTGCAGTTGATGTTGGTTGCTGGCAGGATCATCTCAGTTGATTGTTGCAGTTGATGTTGGTTGCTGGCAGGATCATCTCAGTTGATTATTGAAGTTGATTGTTTGGCAGGATCATCGCTGTTGATTGTTGTTGATGTTGGTTGCTGGCAGGATCATCGCTGTTGTTGATTGTTAAAGTTGATGTTGGTTGCTGGCAGGATCATCTCAGTTGATTGTTGAAGTTGATGTTGGTTGCTGGCAGGATCATCTCAGTTGATTGTTGAAGTTGATTGTTGGTTGCTGGCAGGATCATCTCAGTTGATTGTTGAAGTTGATGTTGGTTGCTGGCAGGATCATCTCAGTTGATTGTTGTTGAAGATTTGGTTGCTGGCAGGATCATCGCTGTTGAGTTGATTTGGCAGGATCATCTCTGTTGATTGTTGAAGTTGATGTGTTGGTTGCTGGCAGGATCATCGCTGTTGATTGTTGAAGTTGATTTTGGTTGCTGGCAGGATCATCTCAGTTGTTTGTTGTTTGATTGATGGCAGGTTGTTGATGTTGATTGCTGGCAGGATCATCTCTGTTGATTGTTGAAGTTGATGTTGGTTGCTGGCAGGATCATCTCTGTTGATTGAAGTTGCTGTTGGTTTGCTGGCAGGATCATCTCAGTTGATTGTTGAAGTTGATGTTGGTTGCTGGCAGGATCATCGCTGTTGATTGTTGAAGTTGATTGCTGGCAGGATCATCGCTGTTGATTGGTTGTTGATGTTGGTTGCTGGCAGGATCATCGCTGTTGATTGTTGAAGTTGATGTTGGTTGCTGGCAGGATCATCTCAGTTGTTTGTTGAAGTTGATGTTGGTTGCTGGCAGGATCATCGCTGTTGATGGTTGAAGTTGATGTTGGTTGCTGGCGGGGATCATCGCTGTTGTTGATTGTTGATTGATGGCAGGATCATCGCTGTTGATTGTTTGATGTTGGTTGCTGGCAGGATCATCTCAGTTGATTGTTGCAGTTGATGTTGGTTGCTGGCAGGATCATCTCAGTTGTTTGTTGAAGTTGATGTTGGTTGCTGGCAGGATCATCTCAGTTGATTGTTGAAGTTGATGTTGGTTGCTGGCAGGATCATCTCATTGTTGATTGTTAGGAAGTTGATGTTGGTTGCTGGCAGGATCATCTGTTGATTGTTGATTGTTTGCAGGATCAGATTTGATGTTGGTTGCTGGCAGGATCATCGCTGTTGATTGTTGAAGTTGATGTTGGTTGCTGGCAGGATCATCTCAGTTGTTTGTTGAAGTTGATGTTGGTTGCTGGCAGGATCATCTCAGTTGATTGTTGAAGTTGATGTTGGTTGCTGGCAGGACCATCGCTGTTGATTGTTGAAGTTGATTGCTGGCAGGATCATCGCTGTTGATTGATTGAAGATGATGTTGGTTTTGTTGATGTTGGTTGCTGGGATCATCTCAGTTGATTTTTGAAGTTGATGTTGGTTGCTGGCAGGATCATCAGTTGTTTGTTTTGATTGATGGCAGGATCATCGCTGTTTATTGAGGGTTGATGTTGGCAGGATCATCGCTGTTGATTGCTGTTGATGTTGGGATGGCAGGATCATCTGATGTTTGTTTGGTTTGTTGGCAGGATCATCGCAGGATGATTGTTTGTTGAGTTGATGTTGGTTGCTGGCAGGATCATCGCTGTTGATTGTTGATTGATGAAGTTGATGTTGGTTGCTGGCAGGATCATCTCAGTTGATTGTTGCAGTTGATGTTGGTTGCTGGCAGGATCATCTCAGTTGATTGTTGCAGTTGATGTTGGTTGCCTGCGGCAGGATCATCTCTGTTGATTGTTGAAGTTGATGTTGGTTGCTGGCAGGATCATCTGTTGTTTTGGTGAAGTTGATGTTGGTTGCTGGTTGGGATCATCGCTGTTGATTGTTGCAGTTGATGTTGGTTTCTGGCAGGATCATCGCTGTTGATTGTTGAAGTTGATTGATGGCGGGATCATCGCTGCTGATTGTTGAAGTTGATGTTGGTTGCTGGTGGGATCATCTCAGTTGATTGTTTGCTGGCAGGCAGTTGATGTTGGTTGCTGGCAAGACCATCGCTGTTGATTGCTGAAGATGATGTTGATTGCTGGCAGGATCATCGCTGTTGATTGTTGAAGTTGATGTTGGTTGCTGGCAGGATCATCTCAGTTGATTGTTGCAGGATCATGATGTTGAAGGATTGCTGGCAGGATCATCGCTGTTGATTGTTAAAGTTGATGTTGGTTGCTGGCAGGATCATCTCAGTTGTTTGTTGAAGTTGTTGGTTTGAGGGTTGTTTGGAGTTTATCGCTGTTGATTGTTGGTTGATTGCTGGCAGGATCATCTCTGTTGATTGTTGAAGTTGATGTTGGCTGCTGGCAGGATCATCTCAGTTGTTTGTTGAAGTTGATGTTGGTTGCTGGCAGGATCATCTCAGTTGATTGTTGAAGTTGATTGATGGCAGGATCATCGCTGTTGATTGTTGAAGTTGATTGCTGGCAGGATCATCGCTGTTGATTGTTGAAGATGATGTTGGTTGCTGGCAGGATCATCTCAGTTGTTTGTTGAAGTTGATGTTGGTTGCTGGCAGGATCATCACTGTTGATGGTTGAAGTTGATGTTGGATGCTGGCAGGATCATCGCTGTTGATTGTTGAAGTTGATGTTGGTTGCTGGCAGGATTATTTCAGTTGTTTGTTGAAGTTGATGTTGGTTGCTGGCAGGATCATCATCTCAGTTGATTGTTGATGTTGATTGATGGCAGGATCATCGCTGTTGATTGTTGCAGTTTTATTGCTGGCAGGATCATCGCTGTTGATTGTTGAAGATGATGTTGGTTGCTGGCTGGCAAGATCATCTCAGTTGTTTGTTGAATCGCTGTTGTTGATGTTGGTTGCTGGCAGGATCATGTTGATTGTTGATGGATGAAGTTGATGTTGTTTGTTGGCAGGATGTTCGTTGTTGATTGTTGATTGTTGATTGCTGGAAGGATCATCGCAGTTGATTGTTGATTGATGTTTGCAGTTGATTGTTGGTTGCTGGCAGGATCATCGCTGTTGATTGTTGCAGTTGATGTTGGTTGCCGGCAGGATCATCTCAGTTGATTGTTGAAGTTGATGTTGGTTGCTGGCAGGATCATCGCTGTTGATTGTTAAAGTTGATGTTGGTTGCTGGCAGGAACATCTCAGTTGATTGTTGAAGTTGATGTTGGTTGCTGGCAGGATCATCTCAGTTGATTGTTGCAGTTGATGTTGGTTGCTGGCAGGATCATCGCTGTTGATTGTTGAAGTTGATTGATGGCAGGATCATCTCTGTTGATTGTTGAAGTTGTTTGTTGCTGGCAGGATCATCGCTGTTGATTGTTGAAGTTGATGTTGGTTGCTGGCAGGATCATCTCTGTTGTTTGTTGAAGTTGATGTTGGTTGCTGGCAGGATCATCTCTGTTGATTGTTGAAGTTGATGTTGGCTGCTGGCAGGATCATCTCAGTTGTTTGTTGATGTTGATTTGATTTTGATGGCAGGATCATCGCTGTTGATTGTTAAAGTTGATTTGATCATCGCTGTTGATTGTTGGTTGATTGCTGGCAGGATCATCTCTGTTGTTTGTTGAAGTTGATGTTGGTTGCTGGCAGGATCATCTCAGTTGTTTGTTTGGTTGATGTTGGTTGCTGGCAGGATCATCTCAGTTGTTTGTTGAAGTTGATGTTGGTTGCTGGCAGGATCATCTCAGTTGATTGTTGAAGTTGATTGATGGCAGGATCATCGCTGTTGATTGTTGAAGTTGATTGCTGGCAGGATCATCGCTGTTGATTGTTGAAGTTGATGTTGGTTGCTGGCAGGATCATCTCAGTTGTTTGTTGAAGTTGATGTTGGTTGCTGGCAGGATCATCGCTGTTGATGGTTGAAGTTGATGTTGGTTGCTGGCAGGATCATCGCTGTTGATTGTTGAAGTTGATTGCTGGCAGGATCATCGCTGTTGATTGTTGAAGTTGATGTTGGTTGCTGGCAGGATCATCTCAGTTGATTGTTGCAGTTGATGTTGGTTGCTGGCAGGATCATCTCAGTTGATTGTTGCAGTTGATATTGGTTGCTGGCAGGATCATCTCAGTTGATTGTTGAAGCTGATGTTGGTTGCTGGCAGGATCATCGCTGTTGATTGTTAAAGTTGATGTTGGTTGCTGGCAGGAACATCTCTGTTGTTTGTTGAAGTTAATGTTGGTAGCTGGCAGGATCATCGCTGTTGTTGGTGAAGTTCATGTTGGTTGCTGGCAGGATCATCGCTGTTGATTGTTGAAGTTGCTGTTGGTTGCTTGCAGGATCATCTCAGTTGATTGTTGAAGTTGATGTTGGTTGCTGGCAGGATAATCTCAGTTGATTGTTGCAGTTGATGTTGGTTGCTGGCAGGACCATCGCTGTTGAGTGTTGAAGTTGATTGCTGGTAGGATCATCGCTGTTGATTGTTGAAGTTGATTGCTGGCAGGATCATCTCAGTTGATGTTGGTTGCTGGCAGGATCATCACAGTTGTTTGTTGAAGTTGATTGATGGCAGGATCATCGCTGTTTATTGTGGAAGTTGATGTTGGCAGGATCATCGCTGTTGATTGTTGAAGTTGATTGCAGGTAGGATCATCTCAGGTGATTGTTGCAGTTGATGTTGGTTGCTGGCAGGATCCTCTCAGTTGATTGTTGCAGCTGATGTTGGTTGCTGGCAGGATCATCTCAGTTGTTTGTTGAAGTTGATGTTGGTTGCTGGCAGGATCATCGCTGTTGATTGTTGAAGTTGATTGATGGCAGGATCATCGCTGTTGATTGTTGAAGTTGATGTTGGTTGCTGGCAGGATCATCTCAGTTGATTGTTGCAGTTGATGTTATTTGCTGGCAGGATAATCTCTGTTGATTGTTGAAGTTGATGTTCGTTGCTGGCAGGATCATCTCAGTTGTTTGTTGAATTTGATCGTTGCCCGGATGCCACTTGTTGGTCATTGCCGTGGTGCCAACTTGACGTATTGGGAAGGAGAAAGAACCTTTCCAACTATTGTCAAGTTGGCAGACAAAAAAGTTGGTGCGTAACTTAATACACTGCCCGTTGATCGGCGTCCCTGGCCAACGAAGGCCAAGAGGCCTGCGTATCTGACCGTTTACAGTCGCCGACCGCCTTCCGTACCTGGCGAGAAGTCACTCTCTTGTGACAAGGGAGTCCAGCAAGGGAAATTGGCTAAGCTAACCGTAAAGTCTCTATAATAAAATACTACGAGGTTAGATAAAGAGAACTATGGCCTAAAAATGACTAGCAGTATATTACAACTAGGTTTGTACTATAACTTTACTAAAAAGGGGACTTGCTAGTCTCTCCCACAGGTTAACAATGTGTAGGGGGCATGAATGAGAGGTCAAGGTCGAAATGACCTGTTCCTCTGCCGGTTCAAGGATCGAAGGAGGAGGTAACTCCGACAACATAAAGACTTTTGGCGTCTTTTTCATCAGACTATGCTCTATGTCTTTATCAGACTATGCTCTATGTTTTTAATTATTTTTAAAAAATTTTCCATCTTTTTAATATTCTAAATTTTGATTTAAAAATCCTTGTTTCTCTTTGTCGCAACAAGGAGTAGTAAATAACAGATAATTTTTAGCGCGTTTTTTGTATTTACACACATTAATTTGGAAAATCTTGCAAAAATAAAAATAATTGTCAGATGTTAATAAAACATTCAGAAACTGTTCACAGGTGATCAAATTTATTATAAATATGTCTTTTTTTTATTAAAATCATGGCAGAAATATTTTTTTATATTTATTAACACCCCCATAACTAATTTTATGAAAAAAACTAGAAATTCGAGACCATCGGTTTTAGTGATTACAATAGTTAAAAGCACAAGGCTTTGAAGAATGCAAATCATGTTTTTTTTTGTTTTTTATTTGGCCAACGTACCTGAAAATCAGCTGTGAATTGTAACATACAAAACTCAATCAAACAAATATTTAATTTCAAATGCTTTTATTTGTTTTAATTTGTTTTTATTAATATGGACAATATTTTCTGAAAGCAAAAAATTTTTTCAATGAAAATTGAATTTTTAATACAATTATTTCTTATTTCTTTAATTTTAAAAAGATTTTTAAAAAAATTTTAAATTGAATTTTTAAACATATTTTAACATTAAAAGCACCATCAACCTTTGAAAATCTCCGTGTGAGATTGTCATTGTCTAGCGTATTGAACATTTTTTCATTTGGACCAATCAGATTAGCCATAGTAATTAATTCATGTAATTTTTGTGTTTATAGTCGGGCACTAATTATCAAGTACGGAAGATCAACCAGAATACAATTTAGTTGCATTATTTGAGTTCAGCATTGTTCTCCGCTGTTAAGGCCTTTACTTTTATGGAAACATGTATGGAGAAGTTAATTTGAGTTTTCAATTTCAACTGAGAAGGGTAACTACAAGTAACAGTATCATCTTATGAAATTTAACTACTGCTAAACTTTAATTTATATGATCTTATTTTTATATTAATCTCAGTTATGGCATTTTTCCATAAATGAAATATCAAAATTAATTATAAAATGAATGGAAATACAAATAACACAGTAAAATGTAATAAATGTACATAAAATTATAGTATTTTATGTAATATTTTCTGATAAAATTTCATAAGAAAAGGTACCTATAAATTAATTAGATACTTTTTTTCTTATGAAATTTAATCTCACTATTAACAGTCTTATTTTTTAATTTCTTTATATTTTCCATAAAGCATCGTAAACGTAAAGATGAAAGCTAAGTACAAAAAAAAAATTAAAAATTTAGAGCGCTGAAAGTTTTCCTTAAAAGTAACGAGGTAAATAATTTGTTCACTTAAATAATTTCACTTCCTTCCATCCGTAGAAAGAATTATCCTCCCGTAAGTTATCTAAACGTCATGAATGTGCCTTTCGTCAATCGTCAAGCGACGCGAAAGGTTATGACCTGCTTTGTTTTATTTTCAAAATACCTTTTTCTCGGCGCAGAAGCTAAGTTAAGCTTGGTTTAAAATATTTTAAATAAACAGTATAATTTCTGTTTTTATTAAAATCAGTTTTGAAAAAATGATAATTGATTTTTAAAAGAATATCAAAGTCAGATTTTTTAATCTTTTTTATCAAATCGAAAAAAATGATTGAAAATGATTGATTATCTGTCCTTTTTTTTGACCAAAATAAAACAATATTTTTAACGAAAATTTCAGACGTGCTAGGAACGATTAAGAAATGTAAAAAAATATCCCCAAAATACTTTGATCTTTCCTCTTTAATAATAATATGAACATTAGACGATAAAATTTTGTTTTCAAGTTCGGCGTTTTTTTCATCATGCTATGCTCTTTTGTTTACATTTTCGTGGAGATTGTGGTGTTGTGGGAAGTGTATATTCGTTGGTAATTGTTGCTTGTATAAGAAGGTAGGTAAGCAGTAGCAGTCACTTATGGACAGCTGCTAGTTTGGCCTAAAGGTTCAACAAGCAATCAAATTGAGGTCACCATAACATAAACAAACAAAATATGAAAGAGAAGGGTATATCAGAAACACTTTATATTTAAATACACATCAATGATAAGTATAATGTTTCTTGATTAACACGCACAAAGTCCGTTATTAAAATGTTCATTCAAAGAAAAGAAATCAGATTATGAAAGGAATTAAAGTGTCATTTTGTGAATACTTAAGTTTAGGCGTGCGGGTCCCAGGAGATGAAAGGTGAGGTCAATGGGTTGGTAGGTGTCATTTGATATCTCCGTTGGTGAAGGAAAACTGGAGGCGTCGGGTTGATGGGTGAGAAAAGCGTAGCGACATTCTATGACGGTAACTTCAAGGCTTTCTGACCAGAAGTGAATTCATCGTTCTATTTATGTGTGTCCATCGGATCTGAGTCAGTATGCAGAAACAAACTGTTGGATATGGCGCGGGGCCGTTTAATTGGTGGAAATTGCTTATTATATTCTTTTTATTTCTTTTTGATTTTCCACCGGAACTTATGCGTCGAGCCTGGTGCGCAAAGACCAGTATTGGTCATTTGCTATCTAGACCTCTGAGGGTTAACATCCGGTCCTTCGCTTGCTCAGTACCACAACAAGATAATCTAAAAACTCATTTTTTTAAGAAATAATCTTTAAAGAAATTTTCGACCTAAATTCATTCAAGAATTCCTAAAGGAATATTTTATATGCATAAAAAATAATTCTAATAATTTTAACGATTTTTAGAATTGTTTTATTCGTGACTAAATGAAACTTTAATTGAATTAATTTCAAGTCTATAATTCACAACACATTTTAAAACAAAGTGTTGTTTTAAAACGTTATTAAACGCAATTAAAACTTTGAGGATTAAAATAATTTCATATCTTTATAATTCACAAAACATTAAAAACAAAGTTGCGAAAGTTTTTAAAAGCTGAAATCTAATTTTTATAAAAAATAAAGTTTCGATATAAATTCATAAAGGAATTTTTTTATAGGCATAAAAATAAGTGAATTTTTTTTAGAATTATTATAATTTAACAATTTTTTAGAATTGTTTTATCCATTAGAATGTTTTTTTATTTATCATTTTAAATTTAAAAAATTACTAAACGTTAAAAATTCTCTTATTTGTACATAGCTTCGTCACTAATAATCTTTTGTTGAATTCTCTTCACTTTTCCTAAAATTATTAATGCTTCCTTCATATTACTGTAGATTTTTGCTGATTGATTTTCTTAGATTTTCACAAGAATTTAAAATAGGTTTGGTTTTTAAAATCTTTTTAGGTATATGAACTACATTTTCGACCGGAGGACATAATAAGAGAATCGTCAGCTTTTGACAAAAAAAAAAAAAAAAAACACAATTGCAGTTAAACTAAAAAAATATATCTTTGTGATAGTGCTATTTTCCCAAACTGTCCCTCATATTTATCTTCATTGAATACTTCTAGAGAGTAACCAGACTCTAGGAGAATCCGACTAGAGAATTCTGCTCTTAAAAGTGCTTTAAATTAATGATGACTTAGCATATAAAATGCAGAAGAAATTCCATAATGTTAATGATCTAGAAGGGAAATTAAATTAGAAATTACTGGAGTTTTGTTAGGCAAAAAAAGACACTTATTATATTCAGCATCATCAAATCCCCATATCCAAAAATCAATCTGTCTCTTCTTATAATTGAATCTGATTTTGCAGTACATGTGTTTTGAGATGTGGAAATGCATTCAATAGGAGACTATAAGATTCCTAAACATGTAACTGATCAAAATACTCTTGAAATTCTGATAGAAAACATGAAGAAAATGGACACAGAACAACAGCAAACTGAACCACAAAATATGATTTTTATATTAAAATTGGTAATGTCATTTCTACTATTGGTGCAAGAAGAATCAAACAAACATTTTAATACAATCAAATTTATATATGAGCAGCTAAATTTAATGACACAAAATAAGCTTGATTATTCAACAGAAATGATTATATTTTATTCATTGTTATATAACTGCTCCCCTAAAGGGTACAGATTGTTAAGAGACAGCAAAAATATAATTTTACCTAGCTATTCAACCATTAAAAGACTAAGTTATCAACATATATGAATCCTTTGATTGAGCAACATGATAACAATGTTCTTATGTATATTAAAAATAAATTTAAGCTCCTAGTGCAGAAGGACATCACAGTATCTTTACTTGTTGATGAAATTCATCTAAAACCTTATTTAGATTATAAGGGTGGTAATATTGTTGGCTTATCTGACAACTGCAGTGAAGCTGCAACAAGTGCTTTTGCTTTCATGATTAGCAGTGTATTCTCACAATATAAAGATGTTGTGCATGTTATGCCAACTAAATGTCTTCAAGCTGAGAAGTTATTTGACATAGTTAAACATATAATAATTGGTTTAGAGGAGATAGACTTTCAAGTATTATGAATTATAACAGATAATAAAAGCTATATCTTTCTTTTGCAGTCCTCCAAAGCTTTCCATTGTATATCCACACCCAGTTATAAAGTCTCGACCCCTTTTCTTCCTTTTTGACTCAGTCCATATATTAAAATGCGTTAGAAACAATTGGCTTGGTCAAAAAGATGCAAATAAATGCATGCTGTTCCCCGAATTTTGTCATAATGGAAATCATGAATTAGATAGTATCCAAAGTGCCCCATTTTCTACCTTACAGAAACTTCATGCCTTAGAATCTCAGTCAATTTTGAAATATTGTTATAAATTGACCTCAAAGGCACTTTCACCTACTAATCTTGAAAGGCAAAATGTTAATTTAGTTTTGCAAATTTTTGATGAATATACTATTCAAGGATTATTGACTTTAGGAAAACAGAAATATTTGCCTAATTTTGCAGAAGTTGCAGAATATATAAACATGTTTTATATTTAGTGGACAATAATGAATGTTAAAACGCCATATAAAGGTTGTCGGCTTAGAAATAAATACTACAATCCACTTAGAATGAATGAAGAAAATTTTAGATTTCTCTCTGTATTCTGTGACTGGTTAGAATGTTGGAATAGCATTTCTGGAAGAAATGGCAAATTAACAAAGGAAACCTTCACTGCTTTGCATCAAACAACCTATGCATTTCTAGAACTGACCAAGTATTGCATAGAAGAACTGAAAATGCTGTACATATTACCAGGCAAATTTCAAACTGATCACCTTGAAGCAAGGTTTGGTCAATACCGACAACTTAGTGGGGATCAGTATATTATCTCGATACGGTAAGTATTTGAGAGTGAAAAAAAATTAGAATGCAATCAGCTTTAAAATTATGCTTACCATTTAATCAGAAATGCATTAAAATTGATTTAAAGAGTTTACAAGAACCAAACTGGGATGAAGTGAGAGAGGAGGAAAAGTTATATATATATAAATATAGAATTGATGTTAAAGAGGATGATGTTAATAATTGTAGAGAAGTTCTACCTGTAATGCTATACTTAGCAGGTTATTGCTGTAATGCAGTTTTCAAGAAAATTAAATGCAATAGTTGCAAAGATTTAATATCTGGAAGTGTAAGAGATAATGTGGAAGAAATACCTGAAATAAGCAGCTATTTTCAGGGGATTAGTTAGAGGTTCTCTCTTATATCCTAATGACAAAACTATAAATTTTGTTCTCTATAGTCATTGATAAACTTATAAAAAATCATTCTTTTCTTCATTCAGTAAAAATCAAAGAAAAATAGCCATGCATATAACATTGAATGTTTTGGCAGATTATGAGCTTGTTTTTGATGTTGACACTTGTGATGAGGGTCACAATATAGAAAAAAATACAAAGAATGTTTGTCTGGAGCTCTACAAATGCTCTTTTAATTAATTTTTGTTCTAGGGAAAATAATAATATTACAAATAACAAGTTAAGCAAAAAAAAAGAAAACTTCAAACATTCAGCTAAATTTTGTATCAGTAACCTATTTTTCTGAAAGTATCATTTGAGTTTTAAATCTATTTATTGTTTGTATCTAATTTATTTGCTTGTTCGTAATTATTTGTTTCTTATTTATGCTTAATTGTTTTATTTATTCATCATAATTAGTTTATTTATTCATCATTTAATTATAATGTGTTTATTTAATTATTGTTTGTTCCCTAATTCATAATTCAGTTGTTACTGTATTTGAGTAATAATCTCTTCTTAATGATTACAAAAGTTGTAACTTTACAGAATAATGATTAAAATTGAAATAAAAAACATGCAAATTAAAACAATGCTGATTATGATTTATAAAAAAATTTTCAAATGTGAAACAATTAAAATCATGAACGAATTTCAGTCTTAAAATTGTCTGTCTGTAACCTACTTTTCTATAAGTATTATTTGAATTTTAAATCTTTTTTGTATCAAATTTATTTACTTTCTTGTATTTAGTTTATTTGTTTCTTATTGTAACTTTACAGAATAATTACTAAAATTAAGAAAAAAACAGGAAAATTAAAACAATACCGATTATGATTTAAAAATGTTTTCAGATTTGAAACAAAATGAACGAATTTCAATCTTTAAAATTTAATGAAATGTAACATGATGTTTAATTTCTTTACCTTAACAAAACATTCAGCAACAAAATATTTTTCTTATCGGTTATTTTTTTATGTCATTCCTGAGATCAATCGGGCGCGATATATTTCACATAGTGCGATCTCTTCTCGTATTATATTATTTGGGGAGCAATAGTATCATATGTTAATCCAGATGTCATTTCGATATGTCATTCCTGAGATAACTCTGGCACGATATCTTAAGGCGATCTGTTATCTTTTTTTTCTTTGTTTTGTTTTTTGTTTTTTGTTTTTTTTTGGTTTGAGGGGCGTTTACGAGTAACTTCTTCAAACCAGATGACATCCCAGTTTTTCATTCAAACCAGATGACACTTTGGTCGTTCGGTTATTTTTCATTCCTGAGATTAATCCAGATGGCATTCCGGTATATTATTCATATCGGACACGATATGTTTTGGTCGTTCGGTTTTCGTTTTTTTTTGTTGGGGGGATCCAAGTATCATGAGTTAATGAAGATGGCATTCATATGTTATTCCAGATGGCATTCCGGTATATTGTTTCATATCGGACACAGATATTCCGGTATATTATTCATATCGGACACGATATGTTTCACTTAGAGCGATCTGTTTTCGTATTTTTTTCTTTGGGGAGATCAAGTATCATGAGTTAATGAAGATGGCATTCCGGTATGTTATTCCTGAGATCTCTTGGCCACGATATGTTTCTGTTAACGCGGTCTGTTATCATATTTTATTGTTTGAGGAGCCCAAGTATAATATGTTAATCCAGATGGCATTCCGGTATATTATTCATATCTTGCACGATATGATTCACTTAGGGCGATCTGTTTTCGTATTTTTTGGTTTGGGGAGACCAAGTATCATATGTTAATCAAGATGGCATTCCGGTATGTTATTCCTGAGATCTCTTGGCCACGATATGTTTCAGTTAACGCGGTCTGTTATCATATTTTTTTGTTTGGGGATACCAAGTATAATATGTTCATCCAGATGGCATTCCGGTATATTATTCATATCGGGCACGATATGTTTCACTTAGTGCGACCTGTTTTCGTATTTTTTTTGTTTTGTTTTTTTTGTTTGGGGAGCCCAAGTATCATATGTTAATCCAGATGGCATTCCGGCATATTATTCATATCTTGCACGATATGTTTCACTTAGGGCGATCTGTTTTCGTATGTTTTTTTTTTGTTTGTTTGCTTGGGGAGACCAAGTATCATATGTCAATCAAGATGGCATTCCGGTATGTTATTCCTGAGATCTCTTGGCCACGATATGTTTCTGTTAAGGCGGTCTGTTATCATATTTTATTTTTTTGGGAGCCCAATTATAAAATGTTAATCCAGATGGCATTCCGGTATATTATTCAAATCGGGCACGATATGTTTCACTTAGTGCGACCTGTTTTCGTGTTTTTTTTTTTTTTTTTTTGTTTTTGTTTGGGGAGCCCAAGTATAATATGTTAATCCAGATGGCATTCCGGTATATTATTCATATCTTGCACGATATGTTTCACTTAGGGCGATCTGTTTTCGTATTTTTTTTTTTTGTTTGTTTGTTTGAGGAGTCCATGTATCATATGTTAATCAAGATGGCATTCCGGTATGTTATTTCTGAGATCTCTTGGCCACGATATTTTTCAGTTAAGTCGGTCTGTTATCATATTTTATTGTTTGGGGAGCCCAAGTATCATATGTTAATCCAGATGGTATTACGGTATCTTATTCCTGTGATATCTCCTCGTGCACGATATGTTTCGCTTAGAGCGATCTGTTTTCCTATTTTCTGTGGGGTGGTGAGCCCGATTATTTTATTGTTTTGTAATGCCTACGGTGTCGAATCTCCTCCACGGCAACCAATGTGAAACACCTCTGTCTTCTGCCCTAGAGAGCAGTAAACATTTATGTCACACATTCGTCGTTCCTCACGTTCTTTTCAGACCGCCGTGGTTACCATTTAGCTTGCTCTTCACTCGTTATCGCGTGACTTGTTTTGTCACTGGTATTGTATTTGTGGCATGATTTCTTTCGACTTGTCTAGAATTTTTCTGTTTACGACTATTCACACCCTCTGTCTCATTGTGTTTTTTTATGTCAGACCTTGCGAAGATCGTTGATGAAGCAAACTCGTGACGGTTCAATAACTTGGGAACAACACAAAAAGCAAGAAATCACTCGGGTTAAAAATATAACAACGATTTGATTTATACAGTTGTTGTATACAGCAGTCGTAACTCTCCCCACTTGTTATAATCAAGTAACACTGGGACCCCCTTCGGACTCTACAGCTTGTTTTAGTAGTAACTTCTGATCTTCATGTCCGGCACAAGGTCTTTGGTCAGGAGGTCTCGGCGAACGATGCGGATTCTGGTGGGTCTATCTTCTTGTGTCTCCTGTCCTGTCTCTTAACTGTCTCTAATTCCAAAATCTCCAGCTTATATGGAGTCCTGCGTCCGGTAGGGTTAGGGTTGACTGGGGTTTGGATTTGATTGTCTTCTAGCCTAAGTATCAACCTTTTCTAAATTTCCATATATAAAAATACATTTACCCAAGTAGTTTTCCAAATTTGGAGTTGTCCAGTCCCCTTTTTTAGAATGGTCAGAGGAACTAAACTACCCCTTAGTTCCTATTCTCACTTTGCTTCGTACCATCGCTCTATATCAGTTAGTTATGTGACATGCGTCATACACGTTTAGGCGATCATGTATCTTTCGATACAAGACTGACGAGGCAAATTTTTTCCTGCAGTAGGTTGCCATTTCTTTCTGCGGTAGACCAGTTGCTTGTAGACCAAGTCTATACAACCTGTTCTGTCCTGCTATTTACCTATATTGGGGAGGGGGGAGAAGAAGAGGATCCATTCCTTTCCCAATGGTATTAGCACCATAAGTGAATGTAATGGATTCGACCCTCCGAACCGTTATCCACTATTACACCGTGCCACCTGTCGCTCTATATATGTGGTACTAATCTCTCTATCTCTTCTTTCTCCTTCTCTTCCTTCTCCCACTTTCTTAACAGCCAACCCCAGTTCGCTTTCCTGGGGCTATAATGATAAAATCAACTTCCAGATGACATAGCGAAGACAAAAGAGATTTTCAATCATTAATCTTTATCTATCAGCTTACCCTATGTTGCGATCTTTTCGATTGACCGTGCCACTCAAGAACTGAAGAAGGAAAACAATCTATTTCCAATCTCCTTAAAACAAAAGTTTATCTATTCCCTTGTTTTACGATCAACCCCCAGAGAGGCGACAGACTGTTTCATGCTAAAGGCAATCGTCAGGCCAGTCTAGACCGTCACAGCTAAGGAGCCGCCATGGACTGGCCTGACCTGGCCTGACCTGGCCTGGCCTGGCCTGACGATTGCATTCAGCATGAAATAGACTGTTGCCACTGTGGGTGTTGACTTCAGTGTCCACTTTTATATTTACATACGCTCTATACCAGATATTGAGCACTTTAACCCTTAAATAAAGCATACCTTAAAAGTAAATTTTATATATATATATATATATATATATATATATATATATACATATATATAAACCATAAATTTAACAATATAGATAGTATTAATATATAACCCTACAAATCAAAACCTACCCACATTTCTCATCCCCACAAGACAGACATGCTTACAGAGGTGTTGAGGCCTCACACTTATACACACACCCACACGAACATACACACTTACACACATCATACTCAATCACTCCCTAATGAGCCAAATAATAACACACACCCACAGCAATATACACGCTTACACATATCATACTCACTCACTCCCTAAGAACCAAATAACACACACACTTAACAGAGACACCCCCCTCTCCAGGAACCAATAAAACTGTCAAATTGACCTGGGGAATTCTGAGCAGCATAGATCCATCCAGCTCTTATCTCAAATAACAACTCAAAAGAGACTGTTTGACCAACACAAGGAATGTAAAAAAAATTCATGTTAAAAAGATAAAAAAAAAAAAAAACAAATGAAAACTACAGACAAAAGTTCATTTTCTCCATCAAGACCTTCATTTCTGTAGTTTACTGCTACCAGCAAGCAGAAATATTTCTTCTCCTGGTGATGGCCATTTTGGCCAAAACTAGTCGAGGAATCTAAATGAAATAATAATAATAATAATAATAACGAAAGAATATTAATCTACAACCCAGTGTGTCCGAAGATTTTAATGTTTTAATATTTTTTATTGTTCAAAATATATATATATATATATATATATATATATATATATATATGTGTGTGTGTGTGTGTGTGTGTGTGTGTGTGTGTGTGTGTGTTCGTACTGGAACTCTCGGCGCGAATGCCAGGCATTACAGCATGCCCTTTCCAATTTTCTATCGTCATGGTACTCTTTTTCTCGCAGACGGTGCCCAACTGACCCAACTAAAGTGTGCAGTCGACCAAATCAAAACCAAACAAACCGCATGCACAAAATTAAAAATATATAATGGCACCAATTTACCCATCACACCCTGTATATGCGTGGGTATATGTTTTAAGCTGTTGGGATTTGGGGTAGTGAAAACATTGGTAAATAGTGTTAACTTTTATTCGCACCTCCACGGTCGGTTGTGTTTCGTTCACATTGTACTACTGCTCTTGACAAAGGCATAAATCCATCTTCCTCCAACTATGAGTTAAATAGCAGTGCAGACTGGGCTCTCTTGCCTTGAGGCTGAAACCAGTGGAGGAGAAGGAAAATTCTGCATTCAAACCTGAGGTGGGGTGTTTGGAGATCTGGAGCTATTTTCAGGGTAGATGTTCCACCAGTCCAGACCGTCACAGCTTAGGACCCGCCATGCCGTGTCAACTCATTCTCACTCCATTTGTATTCCACTGGCAAGGAGGAAGTTCCACTAAGACAACTTTACGCCCCTGTAGAATTCATAACCTCTGTTTGACATGAGTCACTAAATAAATAGATTTTCATGTACATGCAAAAAAAAAAAAAAAAAAAACTTATATACTTACACAAACATATACACATGATATGACTATACATGGATATAGGTATCGCAAAAGAGATACCTTAGGTTTAAAATGAATTTTTAAATGGAAAATCTTTCTTGAAGCCTTTATTTTACTTTTAATTTAAAGCTAATAGATTAAATTTAATATTTCCAATAAGCAAAATACTTTGCTGTAATTCAAAATGAATTTAAATTGATTGGAATTATTTTTTAATGGCTAAAATTGACTGAAATCGGTCAAATAGTTAAATCAGTCAGCACAACGTAATTTTTTTATTAACAGATCTTTCAAAAATAAATATACTTTTCTGAAACTTTATTTGATTTAGAGTTTAATTAATCTGGATGGAAACAAATATTACTTACTTTTAGTTTAACAGTGTCGATGAGAAAACTGAAGAAACAAGTTCTACGTGGAGATTCTAAAAAACAAGTAGAGATTTCAAAAAAAAAAAAAAAAAAAAAAAAAGTTCTACGCCAATATATAAAAAAAAGAAAAAAAAGGAAAATTATTATTATTTTTTTTTTTTTTTTGGACATCAACTTTACTTTGGTAACAAAGACACAAGTTCTACATAGGTTTTTTTTTTTTTTGCGTACACAGGTTCCAGAATATCAGGCTACACTAAAGGAAAAACACTTACACAAAATTACGGAAGATTTTAAGTCAACCATTGTGGAACTTATGAAAATTCAATTTGAACAGCAACAGAAAAACGGACAGCAACATCTTGAATTACAAGAAGTATAGCTACGTGTAATGTCAAATAAAGGGCAAAATTCCGAAAATGAAACAGTTCTCTCACAAGACGCTATTTGGAGCACTATCGAAGATTTCACGTATGCACCCGACGAAGACAAAACCTTTGCAACTTACATCCGAAGGTACGAAGATCTATATGAATTTGACTGCAGAAATTGGTCAGACGCAAGAAAAGTATGACTACTACTAAGAAAATTAGGCACATGCAAATATAACAAATTCGTAGATTATATCCTACCGAGGAAAACAAAGGAGTTAACTTTCAAAGAAGCCATAAAACTGTTAACAGAACTTTTCAGCCCTTATACCTCACTATTCCACAAAAGATGGAAATGTCCGAATCTAACAAAAAAGGAGAGCGAAGATTACATAACTTTCGCTTCCATTGTAAACAAATATTGTGATGATTTCAAGTTATCGGAACTCAGCCTGGACAATTTCAAATTTTTAATATACATCCAAGGCCTGGTTTCAACCAAAGACGCGGAAATTAGACGCAGAATACTTACAAAATTGGAGAGTGAACAAGATTTGACACTTCAAAAACTGACCGAAGACTGCCAGAGATGCATAAGTGTAAAGAAAGACTCAAAAGATATAGAAGAAGCTGGCATCGCGCACATACGTAAAGTACGAAGACAAACCAACTTTCCCTCCTCAAAAACAGGTCAAACAAATTTTTCTACTTCAAAAAGTCAATATCAGAAAAAACTACCACCCAGTCCATGCTATCGCTGTGGGACTTGACATTGGTATAAAGACTGTCCATACCGTTTTAAAACTTGTCTATCATGCAAAAAAGTAGGACATAAAAGTTCTCATTGTTGGACTAGAAGAGAAAGCAAAAGCAGAATAAGAATCCCGAGGACAGACCAAGCGGATGAGACTAACATAAGAAAATACGTGCAAGTAGAAATGCAAAACAGAAAAGACAGACTACAGTTGGATTCCGGGTCGGACTTAACTATTATTAACGTACAAACATGGAGAAAACTGAACAAACCTACCATGTTAAGAACCGATAAAATTGCTAGGTCGGTAACGGGGAGAAAAATAAAATTTGAGGGTGAAGTGATTACAAATGTGACATTCAATGGAATGACCAAAAAATTGAAAATGTATGTGCTAAGAAATACAGAAAACTTATTCGGTACGGACTAGATGCAAAGATTCAAACTTTGGGATTTACCAATAAGTACGTACTGCCAAAATGTAAAAAGTTTATCGACCGAGGCAGATAAATTAAAAGAGAAACTAAAAGAGAATTTCCCTGAAGTATTTTCAGCAGGTCTCGGGAGATATAGAAATAAAAGAAAACGTTCAACCTATCTTCAAGAAAAAAAAGGCGCGTACCGTTTGCTTTCAATAGAAAAAATAGATCAAGAATTGGCATTATCACCCGCAGAAGTGATGTTCGCCAGAAAAATCAGATCAGTGTTTGATAAGTTGCTACCAAAAAAACGAAGCAAATAACACAGTCGTGCGTACTAAAAAGAAAATTCCACCCAGGAGAAAAGGTTTGTTTCTTTTTAAGCATATAAAAACAATACATCTTACTGGGAACAAGGTACAATTGAAAAAAGAATCGGGAATATGGTTTACATAATACAGGGACCCAAATTCTCACATAAAAGACACGTAAACCAAATAAGAAAGAGACTGTTAGAGGACTCTAACGGTCCACCTCAGGAAGAAGTGATGGATACGATTTTCGATACATTTGATATAAAAAGGCCGCAAACAATGCCAAAACCACGAAAACCGCCCAGAAAAATGAAGTTCACAGAACCTTTGGTAATAGATGCAAAGAGAAAAAATATTAAAAACCCCTGCTACACAAAAGCTTTGGAAGTGGGGGTGTTATGGGAACTTACCCATAATAATAATAATGGACTATTCCTGACATTATAAATACTGCGCCTCTCAAGAGGTATGAGCAGATATTGTAAGACGAGGAAAGATAATTGAGAGCATATTGTAAGGACATTGGAATAGTGATACTTGTCGAGACAACATAGTTCACTCTAACCAATCTGATAGTCATTACTAATACTTCTACTTCTTTGTATTATATTTTTGTTGTAATATATCTTTGTATTCCATACCTGTGTTCGTGTTATTCTTTCATTGGTTCTAATCTTGGACCATCACCGTGGTACAAGGAACTTGGACCATAACATTAAGGAAATGTTAAAAAATTACCAATAATTTTTTTATTTATAAAAGTTGTCCTTTTTATTTTCTGATAATGTCAAATATGGATCTCCGTATTTACAAAAATCGGCACGTTTATACACACATACAAAATTTAAATTTCTTTTTAAAATACTGTGGGTCGCTGAATTGTAGCAAGCTTTTTCATTTATGATTAGTAAATATAGTTTTTACTCTATAATAGTATCACCTAGCCGCTATAAATTAATATAGAATAATACAGGGTGATTTAAATTCTCCAAGGACTTATAAGTAATATAGACATTAAGCCCTACAAAAATGTATTTCTCGAAATTACATAAAAGTAAATAAGTAACACATTTTCTAAAAAAAAGAAACGTTTCTAAAATAATTTAATTCATTTGTGAATAATCTTGAAAGTTTCATTATAATCCAACAATTATTTTGCAAGAATCTCCATAACAATCTGCTTTTCACCGCAAAAAGACGCTAAAATTTGCTATACTAATTTATTGTCACCTACTTGAAGCAAGGAAAACAAAATTTTAACCAATATTTTGAAGGTTCTAAAAAGGATTAAAAATATAATTTAATAATAAAAAAAACCCTTTCGTCTTTCTTCATAATAATAGCAAAATGATTTTGACAATAAATATTTTTTTATTAAGTTTGGGGCAACTTTTTTCATTATGCATGCTTTATTTTTTTCGAATCTTTAGAGATACCTTTTGCCCTTATACACACACACACACACACACACACACACATATATATATATATATATATATATATATATATATATATATATATATATAAGAATGTTCCAATAACTTGGAACGATTTTAAATGTGAATTAAATTTAAGCGTTTTCTTTTCTTTCAGATTTTGGCAACATTTGGGCGCTATTATTTTTCCTACATAATTGCCATGACTTAAATAACATGATCCAAGACACGTTTCGCCGAGCGTCAACGTCAGCTAATGCAGTAACAAGAGAACTTTGTGATCTACAGGAAATTATCAATGATTAGCACTCTGATGAGTTCTAACAATTGAAAGACAGTTTGAAACCACACTGTGCAAGTAAAAACTAAATTATAATGTGCGACATGTCACTACAGTTTCTGAGATCATTTGTACCACAGAAACTCAGGAAATCTGTATTTGATAGTCTACCCGCATTATTGCACCCGGGCATATTAGCCACCTTACGATTATTAAAATCTAGCTATCACAGCTAAAAATTTCCGCAAACAGTACCAAAATTGCTCGTAAACAAAAATTAGTAAACATACAAAAGATGGCTTACAACTTTTCGAACTATCTCTTAATCGCTTTCAAACAGTTCATATGGACATTGTGGATCCACTACCACCAGTAAAAAAACTAACAGATCCTTATTTTTCGCCATGTTGGTATCTATTAACCATAATTGGCAGGGATACTAGGTGGATACAGGCGACTCCTGTAACTGAAATAACTTCACAGAACATCTCTACAACTTTAATTGACACAAGGTTATCCAGATTCGGAGTGCCCTTACATATCATCACCGATAAAGGTAGTAAGTTTGAGTCGGATTTTGTTTTCAGAGTCTTTCATAGGCTAAGAACAACTTCGTACAATCCTCAGATGAACGGATTGACTGGAGGCGCACACAGGACTCCAAAACAGCTACAATTGCATGGAAGGATTCATAGCTATCCCGCCTACCTGTTGTACTCTTAAGTATGAGAACTGCACCCAACGAATCAAGTTACTCACTATATACAGCAGTGACGGGTTGTAATGCGCAAGTTCTGAGACTATTAATTGAACCATGTGAAAAGAGTGATGAAGCATCAAAACTGACAATAGGAGACCTGGTGAATGAAATACAAAAATATGACATGGCGAATCAGTCTACTGGACACTTACATTCATCACCAAATCCCTATATCCTAAAGGGCCTAAAAAACCGTAAATTTGTGTGGCTTAGGACTGACAGAGTTGAGAAATCTCTGGTAGCACTGTACACAGGTCCATATAAAATAGTTAAGCGTAATAATAAACACTTCCCTATTGCAACCGCAGAAGTGAATGGCAATGTTTCCATAGATATATTGAAACCAGCAATTGTCTCCTTTCCTTCTTCTTTCTCTCTCCTTCGAATTTGATGGGAGTGGATGAAGAGTTTTAATATTATTTTGCACTCACTACATCACTTCCCTTCCCAGATTTGAGTCCTTTAGTGTATTAATAGTAGTGGTATGTAATGTCACTTTTCCAAGTAACCTTTCTTCTAGACCAAGATTTCATAGTGTTTTGCTGTTTTGTATCCATAGCCCTGACGATATCTGGTGAGATGCCTATTTGTGCTGGTATTGCTTTATCAATATCGGGTATTAACTCTTTCATCTACCCGCGTCAAATTCGGAGGACTGGGGAAGAAGGAAAAGAATTGGCGAGTTTATGTGGCATTTTATTTGAACCAATGAAAACCACGCCTTTAAAGAAATTGACCGGCGAAGTGAGAAGGAAAGGAATTCGAGAGAAAATGTGAAATTGTTTTTAAAGTCATGAAAACCTCGCCTTCACAGAAATTAGCCGGTCGGCCAAAAAGAAAAAATTAAAAAAAAGTAGCGGGCCTACGCGAAATTCTTTTTGATATAAAATAAGGAGAAAAGAGTGTCTGAAGTCATGGGAAACTTCATTTTACTTCCTTGCAACCAGCGTTGAAGTACTCGCCAGTGTAACATTACTCGCCAATTATATTAACGGCTACTAACCAGTTCGCGAGACTTCAAAGAATTTTCTCTCAACAGTATAAGAAAGTTAGGTATTTCAAACTGTCTGTCTTCGTCTACTTTTGAACGTATGCAAACAAATATTCCTTCTTTGTCGTAAACATTTTTAATATTATTTTGTGTCAGATCATTTTACCTATTGTATGACCATTTCCTCTTCATGTGCATACGTTAAAATTATGAGCTTGAAGAATTCTGATTTCTTTTCCTGAAACCAGCTACTGACACTACTTTCAAGCTTGTAAATTCGTGAATAGATTCCTTATCTTGTTTTGTTAAAATTACCTGTTTCCTCATCATTATAATCCTTCATTAATCTTGTTCATTTTAACCCCTAATCCCCATGCCACTATAAATTCATTGCGTTGTAAAACAATCTGATTCACCGAAATAGTTGGATTATTTACATTTCAAACGCTTATGTTTAATACGACACTAGTTTTAAAACTCAATGAAAATTTAAAATCAAAGATAATAAAAGTAATAGAATAATCTGGCAAATTTTCAGACAATTTAATACATTATTCGTAGCTGTGTGTGTGTGTGTGTTTTTTTTTTTTTTTTAATTTGACGTTCAAAAAGGCATTTCCGTCTTTTTCAATTACAAAATATCCTCGTCCTGGGGATAACGATAAACTACAACTGGCAGCAAGGCGTCTGATCGGGAGATTGGAGGTTTTGAGGAGCGTAAAACTACCTCTAAATTGTTGTTCCCAAGTCCACCCTGACGCGAGGTGGTAGAACCTGTTAGGGTCCCAGTTATAGGAAAGTAGTTAACCTCCAAACTGGGGTCAAAACAATATGAAAGTGTAGAAGTGATTTTTTATAACAAAAGTACCAACAATACATTTTGGAAAAAAAAATTACTAACAATACAATATAGAGACCCTCTTTACAAAAATGCGTCAATTAAACCTGATCTAAAAACTGATTTCTTAGAGAGAATACATATTCTATTTATGCGAACTTATCCTAAAAATCGTGTCGGTATTAACTAACCCATTGATGTGTTCATATATCATGAAATAAGATAGAAGTTTAAACAAAAGAAGTTTAAATATCTGGGAGGTATTTTAGTTTAAAAGCTTTACATATCTAAGTACATCCATACACATGAGGCACATTGGTTTCGTTTCATTATGTGGTGAGGGAAAAAATCCGTAAGACAAATATTCAACGGAGTACTGTCGGCATTTCTTCTTACTTGGAGCAACTATGGATGTCTGCAATATATATATATATATATATATATATATATATATATATATATATATATATCCTATAGGGAACCGTCATTTAGCCTGACGTGCCTTAACCGAATCGGCCACAGAGGAGCGTTCGGTTAGCAAGGTCGATTTTACCGTCTTTAAACTAGAATCTTCCATGATTCTCTCACGTACATTCAGATGTAATCAAAGCGTATCTAAATATAAACAAATGACGTCACACATTATGAACTGGACAAAGTCCGACAATTATTTTAAGACATTTTTGTTTATACATTCTTTTTATAGATACAAATATTTAAGCAAATGCTTTGTTTATAATAAACAGTGTTAAACAACATTTACCGGCCTGAATGTCCGAGAAATTTTCATAGAAAATATTCGTTCTCCGACAGGAAACGAACCTGTATCCTATACAGAATAGTCATTTAGCCTGACGTGCCTTAACCGATTCGGTTAAGGCACATCCGGCTAGGACGAATATATATCAGAACGAATATATATATATATATATATATATATATATATATATATATATATATATATATATATATATACAGGGTGTCCATAAAGTTCGTGTGCACTTTAAACCATTTATAACTTAATTTGTAAAAAGGATTAGAAAGAAGTAAATCTATATTTTTTAAGGTTTTATTGAAATTTTATTTAAGTTTCCACATGTCCTCCATCATTAGCAATACAAAGGGTAATACGATTTTGCAGTTCACGGAAAACATTTGCCAACTGATTTACAGTAATGCCTGAAATCACATTAGTTATTTTAGCTCTACTTAAAACTAGGTACATTAAACTTTATAACATTTTTTACAGATTATTTCTATTGCAAATACAAATAAAGTTATAAATTTTTTTAAAGTTCATACGAACTTCATGGACACACACACACATATATATATATATATGTGTGTGTGTGTGTGTGTGTGTGTGTGTAGCTGGTGATACATTTATTGCAGTTCATAATATCGAACTAAGCGCAGAAATTAAATAACATTACGAAAGAATGTATGCACTAGGAACTTTTATCTCTTACCTTATAATGATTGAATTCAACGTAAAACTGAAGTGAACTGCTTGGGAAAAGAAAAGATTTTGACCTTCGTAGGGCATTTATAAGAGAACCGATGTATTATCAAGAAAATTTGACAAAGCAAGTAATATCACCTACAGGTGACAAATTTAACCTAAACATACAAAATTAACGAATATTTAATCCAGTAAGGACCTAATATTTATATGCCCCAAAACACATACGTAGATACACACATACACAACAACACATATCTATATTTACTCTCACATACATACATATACGTATGCACATATATATATATATATATATATACACACACACATACACTCATGCACACTGTTACGCCCGGGGTTTCGTTGGGACTACGACAGCTGGGACGCAACGAGAAAATAAAAAAAAATAAGTAAGAGATCCCAAGGTTCGATATAAAAATAAAGAAAAGAACGTTGGGAGGGGAATTCTCCAATTGCGGACGTCGGTAAACGCAGTGAGAAAATGAACGATACGCAGACACAGAACAACAGAAGACGACACGAGAATATATAATACAAAGATTTTATTTACAGAATACACGGAGTGTGAATGTAAGAATAAGAAAAAGAAAACTAAATAATACAAGGGATGGGGAGATAAGTTACTAACTAAACAAATACTAATGCGGCGAAATACATATGAATACGGAGATAGCAGATTATAAGATATGGAAAAACATGCAGAAACTTACATAAAGTTGGAATCGACGTCGATTGACTATTATCGGGGTACAGTTTGTTCAAAAGGATATTCATACACTTCTCTGAAAGCAAAGGGTGGGATTGACAATGTTCTAACATGAATTTTTGACTGGCGACGTCCAATCCGTGTTGATGGCGAGGAGAACACACAGAAAAATCACGGGAGTATAGCCGACTTGGGTTGACGATGTTGATCTAGATTCTCGCGTCGGTCCTTTGGTTTTTGGTGGCATCTAATTCTTCTGGCATCAAACAACGAAGTCTGGTTCTGGTGACAACTGCTGCTTCTAATGGCAAATAGCTAAGACTGGCTTTGGTGACGTTCGACTCCTCCGACAGCCAGCAACTATGTGAGGTTGTTGTTACCACAACACGTGCGAAGCGAAAACTGCTATATGTTGAGTCACGTGTTGGCCCCCAAAAAAGGTATGCGTCATTCACGGACCCTGTTAATGTCATCCGCACTTATCTGTCAAACAGCGTTCGTTTTGGCCAGCGACTATGGATATGGCTAACATCATTCGCACCTATCTGTCAAACAGCGTTTGTTTGGCCTACGCATCAGGGACCAGGTAGGAAATAGGGGGAGAAGGGAAGGTTCTTTTCCGAGAACTGGCCCTGACTCATCTGGTTATAAAAAAAATATATATCTCACAATCTGCATACTCAAGAAATAAAGAACTTATTAAGATTCATATGTTTCGTAGTAAATACAAAAGATACTGAAAATATACTTATAAAATCTGAGGTGAGAGTACAAATATGGGAAGAAGATTCAGCAACTCATCTTGATTTTTATCTTTAATAATATTATTTTTTCCGCAATGCATAGATCACACTGATCGTGGAAGTTATTAGGGGTTCTCACTCTTGATAAGAATCTCCATTCGATATGCGGGCTTAGTCCCTTATCCACCAGATCCCAGTAGTGTTTGGATAAGGAAGTTTGATTTTTAAGGTATCGATATTTAAAACAGCGTCTATGGTTGTATAGACGCTGCTTCCAATTACCAGCGGATATATCTATGTATCTTTTTTTCTGGTTGATATTTTCCCCGGGGAAGATTGTTGCTTCATATATTACATTCTGATACATTCATTTTCCCCCGATTGGACAATTAACTCTACTCCTACAATTGCAGGTGGGGCTCCTAGATCGAGTTTCACTACTATGGTAGATCTTAAGTATTTTACAATTGTGGGAAGATATAATTTTCTCCATATTACTTACACATGAATAACTAATTTTCAGTGTCTTCCTATTGAAAATTTTATATAGTGAATGTTTACTATGAAAGTGTTTGTCTATTAACCTTAGAAAGAAACTTCCTATATCAATGTTGGAGTTATATTTTCCGATTTCTTTTTGAATTTGTAGGTCTGATCAATTGGATCGTGATTACGATTCCAATGTAATAAATTATAACCAAGGGATATTAGTGTTTGAGCCTTTATTATATATATATATATATATATATATATTAATACAGTGTAAATTACAGCGGAAAATTAATTTTTAATAATAAAAATCATTTTGAGTTAGCTTTCTTCATGGACCAACAAAATATCATTGTGGACCCCCATTTTGTTAGATTTTGCCTGTAAAATCCCAGAAAATTTACATGGACGCCTAAGGCCCATGTGAACCCTGGTTGAGAACCCTTTATCTAAAGTATTAAAGCAATTTAAAAGTTTTAAAATCAGAAATTTGCATTGTGCGAATATTTTTTTCACCCATTAAAATGGATAAATGGGATTTATTTTTATTAAATCAAAAATTTCTGTTTTCTATGCATATTTAGTTATGCATCTGTGTACAGTTAATTATATGAAAAGTATGTTTATTCATTAGTTTGAAATAAAATAAATTAAAAATTTGCATGAGTACGAATATTTGCCCCCCCCACTGTATATCGATATTTCATACTTACTTTCTCTTTCTCTCTAACTCTCTCTTTCTCCATCTCTCTAACGCTCTCTCTTTCTCATTCTCATTCTCTCTATCTCTTTATCATTTTCGCTAATTCTCTCTTTCTTATTCTCTCTCCCTATCTATCCATCCCATTCTCTCTATCTCTCTCTTTCTCATTCTCGCTAATTCTGTCTTTTTCATTCCCCCTTTTTCTCACTCATCTCGTTTTAACTATTTTCTCATTCTCCCTTTCGTTTTAATTAACCATTCCGCACTGTATATCTACTCTTATTCTATCTCTTTTCATTCTCCGTCATTGTGCTTCAGTCTCTTTCTCTGCGTTTCTACCTCGCTCTCACTTTCTCACTCTCTCTTATTCTGTACACCCCCTCTAACGCTCCCTTTCTCACCCTTTCTGTCATTGTCAGAGTGCACTTTTTCTTTATTAACGAGTAGCAGGCTCGAACCCAGCCGGAGAGCCAATTTTCCTTATTCAGTCTTTCATTCTCTCTCTTTATCACACTGACTCTTTTGCTTTCTAACTTTTTCTCGTTCTCTCTTTCTCTCTAATTCTCACTTTTTTCACTCTCCATCTCATCACATCTCACTCTCTCTTTCGTTCTCACCCACTCTCACTTTCTCATTCATTTTCATTCTCTTTCATTGTCTATAGGCTTGCTAGGTTTAGTCTGTGGGATAGGGCTGTAGATTTGAAAATGATTCATCGCCCTCAATGCCACGTAAAGGCATCAAGCTTGCTAAGAGAAGATCGGGCAGTTTTAGCCCAAATGTGGGAGTAATAGGCCATTTTTTGCCTAATCTGACTCTTCTAAAGACAGAGCAAGGCGGGAGGAATATAGGTACTTTCTGTGGTGGCACAAAGAAACGACCATTTTTCAGCATCTTTGACGATGGATCGTATATACAGAACTTCAGACTCCATGGGTGTTCAAGACAAGGAGCCACATTGAGAGGCAGAGGTTGATTATTGAGAGAAGATAATCCAGTGTCTACACGATGATGTTGAAACCCTACTAGGTTTTAGAGGCGGTTAAATATTACATGCCAGTTTTTACCTATTGAGCATCGAGAGCTAGTTTAGAGGCGTGACCAGTTGTCAGGTTCTGATTATATCTATGTTTTTGGAAGTGAACTCATAAAACATAGTAACATCTACATAGATAATAACTAAAATCTAAGAACATGTGATGTTTATTCGGTCTTTGCTGATACTTTATATGCAGTATTTTTTTAATCATTTAATCCTAAGCAAGGAAATGAAGCCACTAAGACGCAAGGAGTTAGAGAATATGAGAAGAAGAAAAAAAACACTATTAAGGAGAGAGAACAGTAAAAGAACAAGAACAAGAACAGAAAATAACGATTGACTTTGCCTTTAAATTTTTGGAGATCAATGTTGACTGGGAAGCAAGAAACTGAAAGAGAGTTCCACAAGAGAGAAGTGCGAGAGAAGAAAGTATTAGCATAGAACTTACAGTTACATCTAACCATTTCATGAATCTAGGTACTATAGAAGAAACTTCATGAAATTATTTATAGTAAAGGAACAGGGAATCTTCGTTACGGCTGGTTGAAGCAGAGATGGCGGGTCAGGACTAATAACATTGCAGATTCTTTGGATTTTATTATTATATAGCAGGAGCACCAAACCAGATATGGCAACAGTAAAAGTCTCCATACAAGAATGAATTAATTCGGAAATATGAGAGGCTGTTCTGGGAGTTCTACTTTTGAAGAATGCTGAAAGAGACACGATATCAGATATGAAGATGTACCAATCAGCTTTCGAGTATCAAAGGATCGTCCTATGAAATGTGACATTTGAGAATTCCTTTGGTTTATCAGTGAGTGGTTCAAAGAGGCCAAAGGGGCCCACATTTCAGCGGAACATTTCCCATGAGAGGAGGCGAGAAAGAGGTCTATGTGGTTGGCATGATGATCAGGCTTAGCTGCACTTCGGGTCAATTCGTATGCAACGGAGAAGTCACGATGATATTTACTTCCTTCATCGGTTTTGTTTGAGTGAACTAATCACCTGTCATGGTGAATGATGAAATTGTCACATGTATGAATGCTTACCGATGGGTGAGAAGAGGATGATATCAATCTCCTCATCTATTCTGTCAGACATCACACTTCTATCTTTCTTTTTTTATATATATAAATATATATATATATATATATATATATATATATATATATATATATATATGTCATGTCCTTTCAGGAAGTAAGCGATGATAGCTCTTCACTACCCTCTATCTCTTGCAGCTCTCAACAAGCTCCTTCCCTCTGCTTACTCCCCACCCACAGAACACGTTCTATCATTCACTTACTTAAGCCCGCCAGGTATATTACGCGTTGTTTTCCTTTGTTACTCTTTCCCTCTATTCGACCCGTGAGTATCACATTCTCCAGGCCTTCCTTCCTCATTATGTGCCCCAGAAACTTCAGCTGCCTCTTCCTGATGTTAAGTATAAGCTTCTTCGTTGTTTGCAACCTAAGACCACATCGTTGCTCACACGCTCAGTCCATCCTTAGCATACTTCTGTAGAACCACATTTCGGTCGCCTCAAGTCTCTTTTTTATATTTGAAGAAATCGTCCAGCATTCGCTGCCGTAACAAAGGACAGATGTCATATAACAGCTCAATATTCTTTCTTTTGTTACCAAAGAAATCCTCCTGCCTCGCTTTTGGAATGTGTCTTTGGCCATCCCAATTCGTGTAACAGTAAAATTGCCTCACACGTTTCACGTACGATTTCAGTTACAGATGAAACTCCTCTCTCATGTGCCAAACGTCTTATGAATTGAGTTGGATCTTTTCTAATTGATCTCTTTAGCTCTAAGTTGAAATGATGATCCCTCTACCTTTTGGGACCTCCTGATCCAGTTTTCCTCTCTACTATTCCCTCTTTTCTAAAACTTATTCACCGTTCTCTTGATGGTTCTTGAATGGACTTTGAAGATGGAATCCAGAGTATGAATATTGATACCATTACGAAGGTCTAAATTGAAGATGGAAGCCAGAGTATGAATATTGGTACCATTACTGAAGGTCTGAATGATCTTTTTCTTCTCATCATTTGGGATGACAGTGGGTTTGACACAAAACGATTTTAACCTGTTCTCTTTTTTTAACTGCATAAATCAGAGGGCTTTTCAGTGATTCTTATGGAAAATGGTGTCAAGATGGCTAAATGTCTTATCAGAAAACCTGGAAAAAGAAACTCAATTGGTTTAGTGTTTTTTTAGATAATAAACATTTTGTGGGATGGATAATTATGGTGTAACACGATTTGGACAATTTTGCTGTTACAACTCGTTATATCCCTGTTTATTTAATCCTAAGGATGTTTAGCAACCTTCCCCACAATAATAGAAAAAAAAGCTTGTGGAGAAACCTGGTTAGTCGCCGATCACCCGATCATGCAAAAGGTAGGTTCTGGATTACATGGCACTGAAAATAATTGAAGTGTAATGTGTATGGGTGTATGGATATATGTGCTGAGAAGGAATCAATCAGCTTACGGGGTTTTTTTTTTTTTTGCCACCGCTAGCACAACTATTGACGGCTTCCTAACTGTTTCGTCTAACCAAATTAATTTCCCAAATATGCCTTGATCTACAAATCCATATCTCTTATTCATAAGAATCCTCTTTTTTCATTCAGTATATTCATCCATTTTTCCATTTTCGTCCTAGATGACCTCACAAACTGCACTTCATAACTCCTCTTACGCTCATACAACAACCCATTCAGTAACCCTCTACCTTGAGTGGCTCTTGATATTGGGTGAAGGTTAGTAAAAAAAAAGAAAAGAAAAAGGTTAGAGACCTATAATTAATACTGATTTTATAAAACTATAATTAATTTTTATTTCCCTATAATTATTACCGGATTTATTTAAAAACACCTATAATACTGGACTTTTAATTTTAATTTTATACTTAATACCGAATTCTACAGTGGACCTTCATGCATTAATCTATTGCCGAATTGTCAGAACAACCCTGTCAGTTGAACATTTAAGGAACCAGCTTAAAGCTGACTTTCTATTTTCAAAGAGGGGCCAATTTAAATTCAATTTTAGCTTGGTTGCCAGTCAAGGTTAGAATGCCTAGTTTGATCTGCTATTTTAAAGATGGAGCCATAATTTTGCAAAGCGAACACAATCCCTCACAAGGCAAGCGGATGTAACGGGGTCCCTGCTGTCGTCCTGAAGAAATGTGCTCCTGAGCTAGCTCCGAACTTTACAGCAAATGCGTCGCAGCTTCCTGTTTGTTGGAAGTCCTCTTGTGTAGTTCCTGTTTTTGCTAACTCTGGGAACCATCTCCCCGACCCCTCAAATTATCGCCCTATTAGTCTCTTACCTCTTTTTGGCAAATTACTCGAGGTTCTAATTAATACTGAATTGGTTAAGCAACTTACTTCTCAGGACCTCCTTTCGTACAAACAATAATGCTTCCGTTTCGCCAGGTTTACCGCCGACGTGTTACTGGCCATCACTAAATTTGTATATCAAGCTCTAGATAAGAATGGCGAAACTAAGACTGTGGCTCTTGATATCTCGAAAGGGTTGTCCTTCGACGCAAGCTCAAATGCTACGGTCTCACGGGACAAATATTTAACTTAATTCAATCGTTCCTAACAATCGTGTAATGAAGGTCACGTTGAACGGGCACACACGCTTCCAGATCATTTCATAGTAACGCAGGGAAAATCTATACTTGGACCTTTGCTGTTTCTGATCTTCATCCATGATCTTCCCAATGTCATCAGTTTCCAACTAGCTATCTAGCTATTTATGCAGACGACACAATCATTTACTCCTGTCTGAGGAGCAACTCCGACAGACCCGACAAAGTAAACTTAGCAAATGCTCTTGAAAAGGATCTCCAATCAATGGTTAATTGAGGAAAGAAATGGCTTGTAAATTTTAACACATCCAAAACAATATTGCTTTCATTTAATCAACACAGAGAACTTTTTCTGACACCCATCAGCAAGGTTGATGCAACAATCCAGAAGAGCAACACTCTACGCCTTCATGGACTCACGTTTTTTTCTACTGACAAGTGGTGCTACCATATCAAATCAATTACTATGTCTACTGCAAGGAAATTTGGTTCACTGTGTCGTACTATAAATTTTTTTCTCGTCTGACTCCATCTTGCACTTTTATAAATCTACCATTCGTCTGTGCTCCTTCTGTTCATCTCGAGATTCTTGACAAATTCCAAAGAAGGGTCTGTAATGTTATCGGTCTTGACCAGGCAACTCGGATTCGGTCACTTTCCCACCGACGTGACGTGGTTTTCCTCTGTCTTTTCTTCAAATATTTTCACAGCAAGTGTTCTGATGAGCTTTTTTTCCTCTGGTGCCCCGACTTCATGAATTTAAGTATGCTACTAGATTGGCAACAAGATCGCAACGTTTTAATTTTGAACTAGCTAAATGCAAACGCCACTTCTACTCTAGCAGTTTCTTTTCTCGCTCTTCCCACCTGTCGAACTCCCTTCCGGATTTCTTGCTTAACGATTAACTTACTGTTATGGTCCAGTTCCTTGTACCACGGTGATAGTCCAAGGTAGAACCAATAAAGAAGAACTCGAACACGGATATGGAATAACACAGATATATTACAAACAGGAATATATACAGAAAAGTAGAAAGTGTTAGTACGAACAATCAGGTTTAGTAGTAATTGTTTGAACGCGTAATTGTCGGACTGCCTCTGACTCGACTGACTGACTCGCTCGCTCTGATTGACTGACAGACTCCTGACGGACTTCACTTCAGACTTCAGACTGAACGGTATTTAGTCACCCCACCACGAGGGTATTATGTGGCACAAGGCCGGTTTAACGTGGGATCTCCGAGCCCGCGGGCTCGGCCAAAAATATGCCCTTTGAACCCGTATAAACGGGTTCAGGGTCGGTTTACCTCCCCGAAAAAGACTCCGCCCTTCGGCGTAGCCTCGTTCGGATTCCTCCCCGCCCGAAGGCAGAGAGTTCAACCGATCAGCCTGTCAGCCGGTCGCCCGGCTTCAGACTGAACTCTCGAAGCGCAGTATTTATTACGTATAGAATAGTCCATTATGTTATTATGGGTAAGGTCCCATAACACTTACAAAATTTAAATGCAACGTCAATCGCTATCTTCTGTTGCCTTGATCCCTGTGTTCCTATTTTTTTTTTTTTTTTGTCCTTTTCTCAATTCTCTCCACTCCCAGTCTTCTTATTCTCTTTAACTTTAAAACATCAGAATACTTTTTCTTCGCTTAACAATATATAGAGCAAGTACAACATTTATTTTCGAATTTTTTTAAAATTAAGAATTACTAATTTTGATAGTGAATGCAGTTCTCATACCTTCCTGGAATTTTTTTATCCATCATTTTTTCTTACTGTAACGTTAAAAGGCAAGGTCTTCTCAACGTTCCAAGATAATGTTGTGTGCACGTTGTGGAGAGTCTAGCAAAAGAAGCCTTCCAAAAACAAAACAAAATATTACGAAATAGAAAAATGTCGTGAGAAACAAAGATAAGAGTGCTGAATTGTTATGTAATGTCAATCTTCCAAAATAATAGTGAATGCTGGTCAATTTTCACACAAATGAAAAACAGACTTGGTGGGGGGAAGGGATGTGGTTCTGTAAGAAACTGTGTCGTCCGGGATTTTTATATTAAATATCCGAATGTATTATTTCCAAACAATAATATAATAAAAATAAAGAAAATATGGGTCTCTTAAATAAATCATTTGTATTTATCAATATATGTATATGAATACCAAAGAGCCAAAAAAGAGTAAAAGTAGTTTTTAATTGAATTAAAATCTTTAGGTAGTGGATCCACGGAAAAGGACGTAGTTTTGAGAAGAATTTTGAGTAATTGGTCCACAGTCAAAGCTGAGGTTGAGTAAAGATTTTTAAGTAGTTTGTCCACAGTAAAAATCTTCAGTTGAAGAAAGACTTTGATCGTCAGCGAAGATTCACTGACCGTCCCTGCTGTTGTTGTTGGAGATGATTCTTTTGAAGTCGTCGACATATGTTTCTTTCACGTATTCTCTTGTGTATGAAGGGCTTGGTGACAGTTGCATCTCTGCACCTGGAAATTGAAATTAGTGTGTTTTTATAAGAATTTTTTTCCAGAAAGTAGGCTCGAGAAAAATAGGGTTTTAGTTTTCTCTGATTTGTATAATATTCCACGTGGTGATATTAATTTCTAAGTAATAGAGACTTCGATTTAAACGATGTGCGTTGTATTGTGGAATCTTTTTTTAGATGCTTGTAAATATTGTATGTTATTGGGCAGAATATCAATTCTAGGCGTGTTTTAATATGGTATGTATGTGGGTATGTAAATGTGCTAGAAATAGGGTTTATTTCCTGTAGTTATGCAGAAGAAGATGGAGAATGCCATAGACGGAACATGTAATCAATGAGGAAGTTTGAAGGGATATAGAAACAAAAGGACATTTAGAATCAGAAAGAGTTGAACATTCTGGGACACATAAAGAAAAAAGTGGGATTAGAAAATTTCATACTCTCGAGACAAATTAATGGTAAGGGGAACAAAAACACACACACACACATACATCGAGTAGCCTAGCTACCGAACTTGTGTAAATGAATGACAAACGAAATGGGGGATATTGTGATGTATGTGGGGGGGGGGCAAATATTGCTACAAATTATATGAAACTGTGAAGAGCCATGATCGCTCACGTGCTGAAGGGACATGACACGTAAAAAAAAAAGAAGAAAAATGATTTTAGAATACAGTTCGCCTCAGTAGCTTTGTCATAATCTTAGAGTAGTTTTCAGGTCATGTAAAAGACTGACGCGACCTCACCCTCGTCCTCCCTCTTGTCCTTGTGGATGACATATTTCAAACAATCTATAACTCGTATATTTTTATCTGTTGCCGTGACTAATTATTTGCTTGTTGCCATCAGTTTTCATTCTTTCCTATTCCACAAGCTGTCACTGCTGCTAAATGAAAGCGAAGGCTAAAGAAAGTACTTAATGTCACCGTATGCAAAACTGTACCTGATCGTGGACATTAAGGGATCACCGATCAAGTATAAGTTAAGTACAATAAAAAGTATGCTATATGCAAATAAGCATTTTATTACTTAAATATTATTTTAATGAATACTCATAGTAGAGGTTTCGTTTATTTAAACAGTATTCATTTTCTTCTACTTTCTGGAATATTCAAGAAATCTTATTAAAGAAAAATATTAGAAGCCTTTAGAAATTAAAATAGGTATACTTAGTATTTAGTATTTACTATTATTATATATTATAGTATACTATACTATAATATATAATAATAGTAAATAATGACAATATACAGTTATGGTGATCAAGAATTATTAATCGCCCACGTGTCTTTTTTCAGCATTATTCTTTGTAGAACTACCTCCGAGTCACCAGACAGGGTTTCTTCTACTTTTTTTCCCTAAAATTACACAATATTTTTATAAACAAAATTTTGGAGCTTCATGCGAAATAAAAAAAAAAAATAAAAGATCCTAGATAACTAAGATATTCACTAGAAAAAAAAAAGAAAAGATAGAAAGAAAGAAAGAAAGAAAGAAAGAAAGAAAGAAAGAAGCAGAAAAAGAAAGAAGTAGTGGAAAGTGAACTCGTGTCTGAGTACGACTACTTCAAACACGCTGTTGATTACCTTGCCGCTGATGTTATCACTGTTGATTCATAGTCCGACGAGGGACGTACATTTTAGGCCTAAATGTTTTCAAGCAGGCTCTTTTGAGCAGGAGTAGAAGTTTATGCTTTGTTTCTTGTTTCTTTTTTCATTCTCTTTCTCTCCTTGTAGCCCTAACCTTTGCGTCTTAGCGGCATTATCGCCTTGCTTGGGATGAACTGATTAAAACAAAAACAAAAACATTTTTTTCTTGTTCTGCTGTGTTGAAACAAAAAGGGAGATTGTGGAGAACCATGATCACACATCTCTTTAAAAGAGATGACATATAAAAGAAAAACAAAAAAAAAGGTGGGGGTTCCGCGTTTGGGTGTCAGGCTGAGTAATTATCTTCATGACATCTCTTCAAGATTTATTGCTGATTTTTTTTTTTTTTTTTTTTTTTTTTTTTACAGTAATCATTGTTTATGATAGCTCTAAGTAAGTGTAATGAGAATTTGTGTTTGTACTTCCGTCCGTGGGCGCTCAATCTTTGGACACCAAAACATGAGCCACAAGGAAGAAAGGGTTGAGAAACACTGATGTAAATTATAATTTTGTCAAGAAAACTAAAATGCTGTCAAAAAAAGAGTAATTTCTTTATTTCGTTATTTCGTTTTTTTTTGTTTTTTTTTTTCTTGTTTATTTATTGTTTTGTTATGACTTGTTTATTTTCGGGTTTGTTGTAAGGCGGGTCACTTGAATTGTAAGAGTCTTTTCCCTTTCACTGCCTTTTCCTTGTTTAACCTCAACATTCCCTTTTCAGCTTCGAAAAAACAAATCGTGAGAGAGAATGAATTAAAAAAAAAATCTTTTCGTCAGCGTACATTCACAGGGGCATTTACATAAGATACGTTGAAGAGGGTAAAAATCATAAAAAAAAAATAAAAATAAATTAGACAAGCGGTAAGACATTTTTAAGGACACTTTTTACAATTATTTGATATTTTTAAATTAAAAATAAAAATAAAAATAAAAATACTATGCTGCTGCTACTGGTGCTACTGCTGCTTCTACTACTTATCGTCTCCTCCTTTTGGGGATACAGATATTAGTTTCCTCTGATCGTATGTACTGGTCAGTATTCCCAGTGTTTTGGGCTCACAGGGCCAAAAAAGGATTACCATTGTGGCAAGTCGTTATTATTGGCACTGCGTACAATTTGATCACTTTTTCGCAGCTTCTCAAACAAAGTCAGAAGACGCACAAAACTCCGATCGTCCAATCGTAAAAGTTCCGTTTGGTTTACAATAAACTTCGACTACTGTTTATATGGACTTCTGTGAATAATGCCCATGCTGATATTGCCAAATAAATTTTTGTATGGCTTTCCATAAATCCCACATGAAACTCCGAACTTGTTAGGATATGGACGCGGAAAATAACCATATGACACGCTCTAATGACCGTGACGAGGCTAGTCACTTGTGTAGCGAGGTTAAAAGCCTAACGCCTCAATCTCAAATTCTGAGAGATTATCATCGCAAGCCCACAACTTCCACTCACTTAATTCATCAGGCAAGTAAAATCTTTTTCTACAATATTCACAAGCCTTATACAAATTGTAATCTGTATATTAACTTATAGGTACGTCTGCTAATTAATCTGCCTTCTTTTCCTCACTGATTTGAATTTTCGAGATCTATCAACTAATCAGCTACCTTTCTTTCGGCTGTTAGAAGCACTAAACCTTTATACACCTATTCAACCAGCGACAGATCTAATTTGGATTATAGTGTAAATAACGGTGAGTAAAACCCATATTTGTACCAAACTAAGTTTACCATTGAATAACGTTGAGACAGTTTTAGTTAAATCACGAGCAACTAAGTGGATTTTATTAAATGAGTTGCGAAATTTTAAAGGTAGAAAAAATTTTGTCGTCTCACAGTCAACAAAAATTCATAAGCAACTTTCTTTCACAACGACACCGAAAGATTTGCTCCCCGCCTATAATCTTTTTCTTCGTGAAAAATATTAGCAATTAGTGAAATATTATTTCTTAATGTTGTAACCATCACATGGAATAGCTGACGAAATGACATTTTTTTAAATAAGTAGTAAAAAAATTATAGACGTTAAGTTTTTAAATTCCCGTCAATTTTATCAAAATCTTATTTTAGATTATATTTGTCAACGTACGATCGCTTTTTTCTCTCTCTATACATACTAATCGTGAAATTTATTTGAATACAATACATGTATTCAATCTTTTCTTTCTTTCCATATTAAAAGATGTAGTTTTATGGAAAATTGATTGATTTGTCTGTTTAACGGTATATCAACTCCTTATGGATCACTTAATGCCGAAATTTTATTTTCTTGGGAGCAATAAAAATGATGTTATTCTGCTTTCACAATTGAATACATGGTAGGTACTCAGCTTTTGTGCATATACATGTCTGTGTGAACATAATTACTAGAAGCGGTGATGTATGTTTTATGTTGTAGTTTTGTTGAAGTTATATTTTGGAATACTGTTTGATTTAAGAAATTGTAGGATATTATATGGACTAATGCTGTGAAAGTTTTTTTCACGTTGTTTGTTTGTTTGTTTGGTAGTATCTTAAACGGACTTGGGCGTGGTTGCTACAATTTGTTAGTATGCGCATATAGTTGGTAATTTTACTATAAATATTTACTGTTGTAATTTTTCTTATATATAAAAAATATATTAAGAATCTTGTCTCTTGGAGGTCGACCAAAAAATAGTTTATCTGGAGATATCTGAGTATGAATACCTGAATATGCGGCGTATTACAAAAAATGCAAATAAAAATTACAAAATTCGTTCTTCGGAATACGATAATTTAATGGCTTCACTGACCGTTGTATAAAATCTTTCTATCTCAGATTTACTTTGAGGGCGGTAGGATATTGATCGTACCGAATATCATTCGTTTACACTACACGTTTTATTTTCTTGTAAAATCTTCAAACAGGCCTTCAGATTTTAATCATGAACACTTGATCATTTACACCACCAATTAAAATATAATCTGACATATTCTTGACACTTTATGGAGATGTTTAAACAACTCATTTTTTATGCAATTTTGATATTTTTCAATTGTTGAAGTAGCTTCTCCTACCAACCTTTTATAACGGAACAAACTAATATGAATAATAAACGGAGTAATATAACGAGATGTCTTATCCAATTCAATCTGATGGCATCCATGTTTCAAGTCAATGTTACTAAATACTATACAACCATTGGGCTTTTCAAGTAATTCCTCGGGTGTGGCTCCAGGGTAGTGATTTCTTTTTATGGCTGTGTTTGTTTTATGCTTATCAACTAGGAATGCCCGTAGGTACTCTGCTATTAATGACGAAATCCACGAGCTGGGTTCCCTAACTAGTTGAATGATGTTTAAATCAAACAATTCTTACAACTTGTTTTCAACCTTTTTTCGGACACAGAAAGGAATATGCTACAAATGTTGAGACGCTGGTTTTATTGTTTGATCAACTATTTAATTTGATTTTAACATTTTCCAATCTGACCAGTCCTTTAAAAACTGAAACGACTTTGACTAGAACAGGTTACCGCACTGAAATTATTCACTGTAATAACAGCGCCCTAGTATAGATAAGAATCCTAATTGTTTAGCAGTTTTCTTAATCAGAGTGTTGCCACTATTACATGAATAGACAACAATAAAATCTGAAGTGGTGTGTGTAGACCCAAGAGGGACATTTGAAATAAAAGCCCCCTCTACTGGTAGGGGAAATCTCGAGCCATACGTAAATATTTTCTTTTCACAATTTTTTCATTTGATATTTATATATGTTTTTAAAATATTCATGCGTATTCCGATCAATTAGATTTGCACTAGAGTCAATCAGAACTGAAACAAACAGACCATGTAAGAAAATAATTGCATCAGAGTTGTGTCGCATATTCATTCACTTTCTTTACTTTCTGTCTATATCACTGAGATCAGGTATTATGATTACTTTCATTATTTACATTATTCGGACTGTTATCCTCATCTTCATTGTCATATTCACAACGTTTTGGCCTCTATATCTCTGAGATGAGGTATCATGATTACTTGCATTATTTACATTATTCGGACTGTTATCCTCATCTTCATTGCCATATTCACAACGTTTTTGGCCTCTATATATCTGAGGAGATTATTATGATTACTTGCATTATTTACATTATTCGGACTGTTATCCTCATCTTCATTGCCATATTCACAACGTTTTGGCCTCTATATCTCTGAGATGAGGTATCATGATTACTTGCATTATTTACATTATTCGGACTGTTATCCTCATCTTCATTGCCATATTCACAACGTTTTGGCCTCTATATCTCTGAGATGAGGTATCATGATTACTTGCATTATTTACATTATTCGGACTGTTATCCTCATCTTCATTGCCATATTCACAACGTTTTGGCCTCTATATCTCTGAGATATGATTACTTGCATTATTTACATTATTCGGACTGAGACGTTTTGGAGGTATCATGATTACTTTCATTATTTACATTATTCGGACTGTTATCCTCATCTTCATTGCCATATTCACAACGTTTTGGCCTCTATATCTCTGAGATGAGGTATCATGATTACTTGCATTATTTACATTATTCGGACTGTTATCCTCATCTTCATTGCCATATTCACAACGTTTTGGCCTCTATATATCTGAGGAGGTATTATGACTTGCATTATTTACATTATTCGGACTGTTATCCTCATCTTCATTGCCATATTCACAACGTTTTGGCCTCTATATATCTGAGGAGGTATTATGATTACTTGCATTATTTACATTATTCGGACTGTTATCCTCATCTTCATTGCCATATTCACAACGTTTTGGCCTCTATATCTCTGAGATGAGGTATCATGATTACTTGCATTATTTACATTATTCGGACTGTTATCCTCATCTTCAGCCATATTCACAACGTTTTGGCCTCTATATATCTGAGATGAGGTATTATGATTACTTGCATTATTTACATTATTCGGACTGTTATCCTCATCTTCATTGCCATATTCACAATGTTTTCGCCTCTATATCTCTGAGATGAGGTATCATGATTACTTGCATTATTTACATTATTCGGACTGTTATCCTCATCTTCATTGCCATATTCACAACGTTTTGGCCTCTATATATCTGAGATGAGGTATTATGATTACTTGCATTATTTACATTATTCGGACTGTTATCCTCATCTTCATTGCCATATTCACAATGTTTTCGCCTCTATATATCTGAGACGAGGTATCATGATTACTTGCATTATTTACATTATTCGGACTGTTATCCTCATCTTCATTGCCATATTCACAACGTTTTGGCCTCTATATATCTGAGATGAGGTATTATGATTACTTTCATTATTTACAATATTCGGACTGTTATCCTCATCTTCATTGCCATATTCACAACGTTTTGGCCTCTATATATCTGAGATGAGGTATTATGATTACGTTCATTATTTACATTATTCGGACTGTTATCCTCATCTTCATTGCCATATTCACAACGTTTTGGCCTCTATATCTCTGAGATGAGGTATCATGATTACTTGCATTATTTACATTATTCGGACTGTTATCCTCATCTTCATTGCCATATTCACAACGTTTTGGCCTCTATATATCTGAGATGAGGTATTATGATTACTTGCATTATTTACATTATTCGGACTGTTATCCTCATCTTCATTGCCATATTCACAACGTTTTGGCCTCTATATCTCTGAGATGAGGTATCATGATTACTTGCATTATTTACATTATTCTGACTGTTATCCTCATCTTCATTGCCATATTCACAACGTTTCGACGGCTGTACGCTCCGGCTTCCTTCAGGTGAGTGGAATTTCGAACCGAACCCTTTATTTCCCCCACCGGGGTAGATTGTTCTAGTTCCACGTGCCATGCCTCTTCCGGGTGTCTCAGTTATTTCTCTTTAACTCAAGGACACATGGTCCAGTGAATAAAGATGTTGGTTAGATCGAGTAACTAGACCCAATTAGTTGTGAGTTCAATACCAGGCCACAGCAGTGGTAAACCAAAACTTAGAGAGTTGAGTTGAATTTGAGGATAACAGTCTGAATAATGTAAATAATGCAAGTAATTGCATCAGAGTTGTGTCCCTTATTTGTCATTAGTACAAAATGTGTGATTAGTACAAAATTTGTCATTAGTACACGCTGGAATCTTTTTGGATTATACAAAAGCTTTAGTTTTGTGTGTGTGTTTTCTTTGTAAAAAACACATCCGTTCAAAGTGGTTGAGCTAATGACAAAGTGTGCATTGTTTTCCTCTGGCTGAATACTGTCATTTTTGTAGTACGAATCACTACCACGATCGTAACATCCTCGACACGTTTCAAAATTTGAGGATATGCACGTAGTTTTTTCAGTCATTTTATTTTTGCTCGAAGTATTTATTTTTTCTGTTAAGCTAGATTTCTTTTCTTGTAGTTTGTAAATTTCAACATTTTGTTGTTCCATTTTGGGGACTTATTCTTTCGCCTGTTCTACCAATGTTGCAAACTGAACAACCGTGCGATCGTGTTACTATTGTTTCTCTTAATAATTATCGTCTAAGACGTTGGGACGAGCATCTTTTAATAAATTGGTCTACTACTGTTTCATCTGCAGATTATTATTTTTATCGGTATCACCCCAAGCAAGGCAATACAGCCACTAGCATGCAAGGAGTTACAGAGTGTAGCGGAATTAGGAACAGAAACATTAATAATGAGCAGGAAGAAGAAAGAGTAAAAAAAACCTCGGAGAATTCCAGTAAGATATCTATAATCATTTCTAAGGTACAGAAGTTCAAATATTAACCTAACAATTGAACAATTTTCCTGTTACACAATGTGTGTGTGTGTGTCTGTGTGTGAATCTATAAAATTGACAGTCGATGTGTCAATTTTATTTTATTCCGAACTGTCCATGGCATAACCAATGAGATTACACAAGGTACATAAATATTGTTATTCTTGGTAGCGTTTGTCCTGTCTTTCTTCGCAAAGTTGGGTTTAATTTTTTTTTTATTGGTATCACCCCAAGCAAAGCAGTACAGCCACTAACATGTAAGGGGTTATTGGGTGTGGAGGAACTAGGAACAGAAACTTTAGTACCGAGGAAAAAGAAAAAAAAACGAATCAATAAGACACTCGATAGCGATTGACATTGCATTTAAGTTTTTGCAGATTAAAGTTGGTTGGAAAGCATGGAGCCGGAAGGGATTTCCACAAGTTAGAAGTGCGGGATAAGAAACTGTTAGTTAGCATACAAGTTACGGCTACATCTAGCTAGATCAACTGTAAATTGATGAGATCACGACGCTAGTAGTTTGCTTAAATTCATACAATCTAGGTGTCATAGCGTAGAGCTCATCGGAACAATTACAATGAAAGTATTTATAAAAAAAGACACAGAGAGGCAACCTTATGGCTGTGGGTAACTGACTGACGCCGAGTCACAAGAGCCAATAATATTGCCGATTCTTCTTTGGATTTTATCAAGGAGCTCCAGGAAAATAGCAGGGACACCAGACTATCATTAAATTTACGTATATGTGATAGATAGGCAGCTTTCTCCACGTTCCTGAACTCTGGATCGAAATTGGTGTCTTTCATAGGCCAGGCTTTCCTCATAAGTCCCATTTCCATCGTCCAACGTTTTGTAAATCTTTCTTTGTTCAAACCCCCCACCCTGATAAAGACAAAAACGACCTTTTTTGTTTCGTTTTTCTTATATTCATCGCCATGAAATACATTCCTATTTTTTCTATCTATTCCTCCCAAGCCGGTTAATAATTGTGGAATCCAAATTCAGTTGTGTAGGAAGTGATATTGCAATTTCATGAGTCGTCGCCATTTTTGTGTTTCTTGAATTGTTTCGTTGACTTGTAGGGACCTTTTCCATTAAGGATTAGTTTTAATTTAATAACAACAACTCTTGACCAATAAAAATAATACATAATTTTAAGATTTAATTTTGTAAATTATTCTAATTAAAAAAAAAATGAAAACAATTCTTGTAAATATTCATTATTAATCGAAAAATCTTTTTCTTAAAACAATAACGTCCATAATATTTCATTTCATAAAAGCAAATAAGTTTTTCTTATTAAATAATGTTTTAATTTTACTGCATTTTTTTATTTTCCGATTCAGAGCATGTTTTCTGACTGAAGGTACATAAAATATAGATGATTTAAATTCTCAGGACTTGCTTATAATTAATATAAATATTAAGCGATACAAAAAATAATTATGAGTGCAGGATAGCAAATATAAAATTTTACGAAGATTTTCTAAGAAAGAAACATTTTAAAAATATCATTCATTTCTGAATAAATCCTGAAAGTTTCATTAGAATCTCTGTCTATTACCTCATTTTTGCATGACTTTCCAAATCAATGTGTTTTTCACAGGAAAAAGATGCTCAAATTTCCGTACAATTATATATGACGCCCGAAAAAGAATATTTTTAACCAAAAATCAAAGGTTCTAAAAGGATTAATCCTTTGAGTCCTGACCATGACTTAATGCCCAGCCACGGTGGGTAAACAAATCGTGTTTTGCTATTGGTTGTCTTATTTAGGCAGACTGGGACATAAAAAAAAAGAATCCTGGCGATAAAGTGAAGGCATGCAATCATACTCTCTCCCTGCTAAATATAATGCTTATATTTTTTGTAACTATTTTTATGTCTATTGTGAAACATTACATACCAATTATTTAAAATTTTGATTCAGCAGCTCAAGCAGAAGGGTTAAAATTGTTCAGGAACGTAAGGGTTAAAAAAATAATTTTTGTATCAATAAATCCTTTGATCTTTCATCGTAATAATAACAAACATTTTGACGATAAAATCTTGTTTTTGTTGTGTTGTCCTTTTTTATCATGCATCTTCTTTTTCCCGTCGAATTTTTTAAGACCTTATCTCACTGCCTTATAAAAGATAAATCAATGAAATAAATAACAGGACAGACAGTATTCCCTTTTCCAGACGAATTACTTTGAACTCAAAACTATGGAAAACGGAAACTGGAAACTAATCCATCTTTTCAAGAAACCACGGTAATTCACAGATCTGTGAAGGGCTATAATAGATAGAACCTTTTTTCCATTAAATATTTTCTTTCAGTTTTGATAATTGAAACAATAATAATAATAATAATAATAATAGAACTAGAGCGTTTTTTTGTGGTTTGGTGTCAGTGCACGTTCAATTCCAGTCGAAATAAAATTGTTTTGTCTTCTTTGTCGATAATTTCCAATGACTTAATTCAATTCATGTCCATATCATCTTTTTTAGGGATGTTAAGTACTCAAATAAACCCTTCATATTTTAGATCATTGCTAATCCATTTCCCAGTCTGCACTAAAACTGTTACCTTTAAGTGGTACTAGAATATCCGACTAAAATACAAAACACCATAAAATATCCCATAAAGAAAACGAAATATCATATAAATAATAAAACTCTAATCTTGTATGTATGTGCGTGTGTGTGTTTCCAAAATAGAGCTTAAACTATACATAATACGGTAATACCCCAATCAATTCAGGAGCATATTTTACCGTGAACACCTGCCGAGTGCAATGCCAAATTTCATTGAAATTAAACAAGAAGTTCCTTGAGCTTAAGCCGTTTTATTTAATAAACAACTTGAAAGGTGAGCATGTGTTATATGAATTGATGTTAGATAAATAAATAAATGAACGCTGATTATCTATGGTTACACATTTTGAAATAAATTTCGAGGAAGAAACAAGTATATATAATAAAAATATAGTTATTATTTCGAAAATGTTTACACCTGTTTTAAGCTATTATTCCAGATTTTCACTCAATTTGTTAACTATGAAGCCCAGTGGAACTTTAAGTCTTATTTTACTGTTTATAATTAATTAATAATGTTATATTCAAAGTACATTTTATAGAAGAAAATTCTCTTTAAAAGCATGTAGCTATTGATATCGTATAATAATTTATTTTCACACTTTAAATCAGGATATATTTGCTTTAAGGAGTTTTGGATGGATTTCATTCGTTTTCGTGACAGAAATTTTTTACTTATTATTAACTACTAATTAATAAAAATATACTAATTATTTTCAAAAAATACACCTGTTTTAAGCCATTACTCCAATTTTTTACACAATGGGCTAACTATGAACCCCAGTAGAACAATAAATCTTTTCTTCTCGTCTTTAAAAACAAATTAAAATATGTAATTGATAATAAAATAGATAATATTGTTACTTCATCATTTTGTATTATAGATTGGTTTTAAAAGTAACCCAACTGGTATATGAATCGTCTAGTTATTTATAAGTATATCAGTCGTAATAATACAAAACAATCACTTTAATTCAAATTTTAATACAATATTTCTATAAAAGTATAAATATATTATAATTATTTTAAAAAAAATATGATTCCATCGCGACACAGAAATTTCTATGTTTCAAAACTGAAACTAAAGTTGTAAATTTAATTATAAAAATTAAACTTAAAATCCAGAGTTTCGTTCCATTGTCAAACGATGTTAGGAATAACTTTCTAAGAAATTTACTTAATTTATAAGCGCAGACAATCTTAATATTTTGAGTTGTTAAGATTAAGGATAATTCATTCTATTTTGATTTGGGGTGGTTGGGTTTTAATTTTCCTAGACAACTAGGAACAATTTTTCAGCGTATCGTCTGGGTTTTCAAAGACAAAAAGATTTGGCATTTTTATTTATCCGCTTAATTCATATTTTTATACACAAGGATATTCTAAAAGGTTCATTTAAATATGAGTAAGTCATATTTTTATTATTTAAATTTTATTCCTACAGATTTAAAGTACCATTCCTCCTTCTAATAACTAATAGACTATACTTTATTTTTACAAAAAATATATTGGAATTTAATTACTAATTAATGATTAAATATAAAATTGTATGTTTCATCTCTCTTCTTTTTTATTTATTTTATTTGTTTTTTCTAAAATTAATTATTACTTAAAGAAAATATTTGACAGTGCCTGCAAAATAGCTATTTCATTTCTTTAAGAAATTTTTATTTTTAAATATTTAAAAAAATTATTTGTATTTAATTATAATTATACATACATAGCTACACACAAGATGTATCGCACAATTATATTTTAAAAGACAGGCGTAAAAAGAAATTAACAGCAATTAATAACAAACTCCTTGAAAATGATTAAAAAGTGACCGAAAGAGCTTGGGACAATAGACGCTATGAACAATTTTTACACTTCCATCGTAAAAATTAATAATAACAGAAAAATTCAATAGAAAATTAATCAAATTTTACTTGTCTGTCATATTTTACGATATATATGTACTGTTTAAAATTTGCTAAATTTATGGAGGAAGGGTACTCAGTATCGGAATTAATGCGTTTATTAATATAGACAGTGTGGACAGAGCAACTAACATAGCATGGTGACTGTCAATTCCTATGTACACTCTGTCTATATATTTAAATGCTTGAGCACCCTTCTCCTATAAATATAGAACATTTTAAATATATATATATGTGTGTGTGTATGTGTGTGTGTGTGTATGTGTGTGTGTGTGTGTGTGTGTGTAAAATATATATATATTATACATGCGTAGTACCTATTGGAAAGCGCTCAATATCAGTAATAGAGATAACATATTGTCTGACGATCGCAAATAGCGTGAAACCCAGGATCACAAACTCACATCAATCCAACTATATATATATATATATATATATATATATATACTAGCAGCATGGCCCGGCGTTGCCCGTGCTTGATTCAAAAATCGTACGACTCATACAGCAATCGCTATCACTTGACTTAAAATATTTTTGCCCTTCCTTGCCTTTAATGGAGTGCACTTTGCCGTGCTGATGTTGCTACATGCCTTACTTCTTGCCTATCTCACACTGCGAATTTTTTCTAAGCTCTGTAGTAAACATTAAATCTGTTACGAAAAAAGAACTAAACAAAATGAACACAAAATGATCAGCTTCAAAAAAGTACTCGTAACTGAAAAAACCGAATGAAAAAAGAATGTTAACAACAAATACTTTTTCACACCCAACTCAGTTCTGCAGAATCAGAATCAACGTTGAGTTTAAGCAAGAGAATGAGCCAATTGGAGTAAAGTGCCATGCAGATTTAAATTTTTCCCACTTGTGACGAATGCAGCTATCGATTTTTTTTTGCATGCTAGCATGCTAGTTAACATTCGTGTCAGTCAGCTGTTGGCTCTCACGCTCGCCAATAGAATCTTCCTGCCTATTCGTGGCAGCCAGCTATAGGATCTCACTCTGGCCAGTAGAAAATGGCCGCAAACTACATGAAAACTGCTGTAGAAGCATGAAAAAATCGGTTATTTCCACTATCGATGGGAGTTGGGAAATGCAAAGTCGGTCTTGGCCCTCCCGCTAACTTGGAGCATGTGCATGTAAATTTTGGTGCAAATCCGTCGAAAATTGCGGCCGTGCATTCACACACACACACACACATCCTGCCTGTTATATATATATATATATATATATATATATATATATATATATATATAATATCCGTTCCTGTGTGTGTCTGTCTAGTTGGAGTTCTGAGGTGTTCATCTTTGTACGGTCAGCCCGCGTACCGGGGCGTCACATGGTTCTCATTTATGGCTGACCTCTTTAAGCATGTATTCTTTCTATTAGATATTAGATCCTTTAAGAATGTATTCAAAGAAAAATGGCGATGTAATGTAATGTCTTAGGCGTGTGTTTATAGTTGGTAATAATGTTATTATTTATGTGGACTAGACACCACGTGATCTAAAAGCCTGCACCGACGAACACAAGAGAGACTTGCGTTCGGACAAACGATCTAACTCTAGCATGGAAAAGACATTGGCCATAATTTTAATTTCATTAATGCCACCCTAACTTTAAAAAAGAACAATTCTTTAAGGAGCAAATACATTGAAAGCTAAATAACATTATTAGCAACAAATAAAGCCATGTGCTAGTTAAGTAATGAGACTCCTTACTTGGGCCCTGAAGGGGTTAGGCCCAGCATTCCTACACAAGCAATCCGGCATACATGCTCGGAAAATTTTAGAAGTATTTAAAATATTACCTGTTACCTGATTAATTATTATTTTCAACAAGTTTTAAGCATTTTCTTTTAATTATTAGGGCCCAGCCTTCGGGAATTTGGTGGGAAGCTTTATGACGAAATTCAGGCCAAGTCTGGATGGGTTATAGGTCAGATATGTATATTACAACGAACTTGAAAGCTGTTATATATTAACCAAAACCCCACTACGCCCAACACTGTCTACACGTGATGAAATAGTCAAACTTGATGAAAGAAGAACAGGACAGTTATTATAGTCAACATCATGTAATTATATCTAAATGTTATGTAACAACCTTGAAAATTGATAAAATGTTTAATCTTAAACTTTATTGGAAATAGCAATCTTAAATCATACAGTGATGATTGATGAATAAGTTTATTGTTTGCACAAAACAGACGATCAAATTGCCATGGTTTCGTATTACCCTGTTAAGGCTTTTTACACATTTACGGTGGGTAATTTAATGTCAGAACATCTTTTTTCAAGCTTTCCTGATTGCAAATTCATCAATGATGTCATCTAAATCAATAAGTTTCAAGTTGCAGATTATCCTTTCCTATACAAAGAATACTCAGACCAGACAGCCGCTCCTGTGACATTCTTGAGCGAAGGTCACTTTTGACCCTTTTCACGCTAGAAAATGATCTATCTCCAGAACAGTTAGTTGCCATCAAACACAGGAACAATCTAAAAAATGTTTCTACATTTGAAAAAGCAACCTGGATGTTTTCCTGTTGTATTATCTGGTACATGTCTTGGTGGCTAAAATTTTCTTATCTGGTACATGTCTTGATGGCTGAAAGTTTCTTATTTGGTACATGTCTTGGTGGCCGAAATTTTCTTTTTTTGTATCAGTCTGTTTGACATACAAGTGTAAAGTCAAGAGATGATCAACAAGATTGAGATCAACATCCTTTAAATGTTCTTGTTCTAGTCTCTCGACACCATGGAGAATTTCTCCCTCGTTGCTTGCAGATCAGTTAAAAACGAAATATTTCCAGCAACGCTCCTGTACACAGTAGTTCTTCTCTTGAAATTTGAATGAAGAGCATCGATTACAGGGATAAATGAATGTATCCTAAATTCTTGGAGGAATTTCAACTAAAGCTTCAGTTGCACTGCCATTATTGGGTTGTCGTTTTCACACTCTACGCTTTGTTTGGAGAGTTTTGTACTCTCCAGTAGGTAGAGTAGTTGTTGCTTGCTCTTCAATCTCATCAAAATTTTCCCGGGTGCTGGAAAGAAATTGCAGAAGTGAACAGTATAGGTTTGCACATGTGATCAATGAAATCTGTGGACTTTGATGGGCATTACTTGCTCTGTGAAACTGCTCAAGCAAACCTATCTATAGATAAAGCATGAACACAAATTCAAATTGTTCCATTTTCTGCAAAAGATTTTGAGCTTATTGTCTAGTATCATCCTTCTCAGTGTCATCATCATGGATGTGACTGTGCTTCAACAATGTATGCATAACTTTCACTGATGGCTGTCATAGCTCTGTAAAGAGTCTCCCATCTTGTGTCAGATAAATGTTGCAGAACTTTTGACTTTGGTGGCAAGAAGATATTGAGTACTACTTACCTCTTGTAGAGGCAGAGAAAAATCAATGAGATTCATTGACCACGCCAAAAGATCCACTGTATCCATGAAGTATGTCTTTCCCTTGCCTGATTTACACACACGTATATATATTTATATATATATATATGTGTGTGTGTGTGTGTGTGTGTGTGTGTGTGTGTGTGTGTTCTCAATATATGTAAGTGCAACGCTTGCATCTTTGTTTTCTGATATTGTTGAAATTTATAGCCCACCTAAGCGGATGTCCTGTTCGATTCATGTCACCCACTGATTGAACGTATGCAGAACTTTCAAACACCCAGCTCATTGTACGCTATTGTAATCGCGATGATCTACTTTAATTTTTCAAACATAACAATTTTATGTAGATCACAGGAAAATCCATGCGCATTATACAAACGCTGCGTGGATATGCACGCACATACAGAACATCTCGAGGCCGGCATCCCATTTTTTTTTCTTCTTTTTATGTGTAACAGTATAAGAGCTGAGAGACAAGACATCGGATTTTATCAAAGACAAAACCACGTTACAAGTGTGAGGTATTTTAATGACATACCTGACCTTGTCAAAATGCGTGGAATCCCCATTTAAATGTTATTTAGTTAATGGTGTTTCAAATGATTATAACGCGTCAACATAATTTTAAAAATTTGAATGCCTAACACATATAATGACGATTTTTAAAACTATCGTAAGACATTAACATCAAGCAAGTATATAAATTTAACTGTCTGAAAAATGTGAGATCGAAATCCGAAGGCGAACTGTAACAGCGAAAAACGCCTTCCAACAACATTAAGAAACAGGAAAATTTCGTTAGAAATAAAGATACCGCAACTCTTACAAATACATTGAGTCAATAACTTCGTCCGCAGCAAGGAAAGTTGGCTTCCTAATTACAAAGAACGAACATTATCTATGAGTTCAAATGCCCTTTAAGGAACTGCGTTCCTGATCAAACCGGACTCATAAATAATTACATCGGCTACACAACCACATGTTTATCCAGACGTCTTACGTTACACCTATCTGATCACAGCTCCATCAGAACACATTTAAACACACATCCAGATTTACCCGACATCATTGCGAACATACTAGTAGAAAACACAAATATATTAACTGCATCCACTTGCAAAAAAAGACTAAAAATAATGGAAGCTCTAATAATAAAAAAGAAAAAGCCAACTCTTAACAATATTAATTATGAACAAAGACACAATGTGCTAACCGTATTCGGAGATTAAAAACATCCCTAACACACACTGATACATACACAGAACGCACACACTCAACTAAGCTGATAATCGAATCATCCTTGATAATGGCTAAATGTATAGCCGAAAGCGCTCGGAAATATAAAACATTCGGACAGTTCTTAGCACCTTGTCTGTTGTATTCAATGAAATGTGCATAAAAGAAGGACTGCTGCCTAAATACACAAATTTATATATATATATATTTGTGTAAAACATATATATATATGTTTGATGTGTGTGTGTGTGTGTGTGTGTGTGTGTGTGTGTGTGTTGGGGCGCACCCACCTTCTGACTGATAATGGACTTATCCCTCTACGATATAAGTCAGTGCTAGAGAGAGTAGTGGTGTTGGGTGAAGGATCAGGTTCAGCGACAGCAGTCGAGATCAGGTTACCATTACATACCGTTGGACTGTAGACTTTTGCTATTGTTACTTACTAACCGGCGTTCCTTATTACTAATCACTCTGTTGTTAATTACCTCTTACAAATATACCAGTATTTATCCCTACAACTGTGTTTGTCTTTATTCGAATACACACACGCGGGGAACACTCCCAACAACTCAACAGTTAGAGAGAGAGGAGAGTCTTTGTTAATGTGTATGTATGTATAAGTATTTTTTTATAGTAGTCTCTCTCTCTCCCTCTCTCCCTCTCTCTCACTCACTCACTCACTCACATACATATTTTTAGGTGTGTCCGAAGCACGGGACAGCGGATTAAATCCTTTTCAGCGTCTGGTTCGTTTGCGTGCTCATCACTATCTGTCTTAACATGTATGTATTATAAAGACAATAGAATTCATTCCTGAATTGTTCTTGATAACGAGGAAGGAATCCGATCAAATTATGTGAACAGATCAAAAGGTAGACTAGCAAGAAGCTTCACTTCATCGACCAACTGATAGACGACACCATCTGTCAGTGTCGTCCCTGTTGTATAGAGATTTGTATTATTTGTTTTTTTTTACTAGTAAGGGTGCCAAGCGTTGCCTGGGAACTAATTAAGCCTAAATAAAAAAAAGAAGCAAACACTTGTTGCGGAAACGAAGAATGGGTAACCTGGAAGGCAGAACTTGTCGCTATTGTGGTTACTGCTGAAGATGTTAATTTCGTCTTCGTCTCAGCAAGCGTAAAGGGCAAAGGAATACATCGTATTTTGAGTAAATAAATGAGTATTTATTTACATATATACAAAGGCATCATACTACCCGTTGCTGTTGTAAAAGGCAACAGGGTGGAAGAGGAAGAAAGAAAGAGAAAGAATGTTGATGGCTGTTGGTTAATGTTTTGTGAAGACGGCGGAGTCGAAAGTTGGAAACTATCGCGTTCAGTGTGCCTGCGGCGTTCTTGACCAGCCTCTGCGTGTTGACATCTCAGCCGGGTCTCTCTCTCCGTCTCAGTCCTCTGCGGCGTTGAATCAGGAAATTTATATCTGTCGTATCGGCTCCAAATCACAGTCTGGGTATTTTAGCGGGAGTTATTTCTACTGGCCAATATATAAAGTTCATTTTATCATTCAATACCGAAAACATGCGTCGAGCCATGATGCGCAGAGACGCGTTTTCGCATTCTGCTTTGAGTCGTCGAGCAACCAACATCCGGTTTAGTGTAAGAGACACGACACACTTCATTTTATTTGTATAGATTAGCAAAATGAGAAAGAAAGTTACCATGTATTAATTTATTACCAAAAGTTGATTTACCTCCCTTACCGTTACATGTTTATGTGAGAATAAATATTTAACTCCCATGAGAAATGGCTTTGGTTGAAATGAATCCTGAAGCTCCTGAATCTATTGTGAAGAAACAGAAAGAAAACGACGAGCACTTCATTTTATTTCTATAGATAACTAAGTGTAGTGATTGATAAAATTTTGGTTTATACATACAGTGCAAGAACCTATACTGGCAACAAACGGCTTGCATACGGATAGAAAATGAGTTCAGGAGATATACAATAATAGAAAGGAGTGTAAGACAAGGGTGGGTTTTCTCACCGGACTTATTCAATCTATACAGCGAGGTGATTCTGAGAGAAATAGAAGTCCTACAAGGATTCATTATTGCTGGCCACAATCTTAACAACAATAAGGTATGCAGATGACACATTGTTGATAGCAGATACAGAAAGAAAGCTACAAAACTCTTACAGAAAGTAGTAAAGGAAAGCAAGATACAAAGTGAATTAAAGTTTTGAATCTGTTAAACGTCCAAAATAACAAATGGTGGTGAAAACGTCCCAAATCCCGTCTCAGAAATCTAAAAGACAAGAAAGACGAGTTAAGATTAGAAATCAGAAATTTCAAGTCCAACGTCAAAAGTCCAACAGGCAAAATAAAGTAGTCGAATAAATCCAACTCAAAGATTCTAACACAGTGAACTTACTCTTGCTCACGAACCAAAAAAAATCCACTCTTCTCGTCACGAAAAGCACCTGCTTTTACTGAGAAGCTAAATTATTCGATTGATCGCGATAGTCAGGGAGGATAAAAAATTCCAAATGTTAGTTAATAATTATCTAGGATTTTTTCCCAGCAAACTGTACACAGGACACCAACTCTTTTTGGGGAAGTAGTTGATTTTTGGGGAGTAGATGATTTTTGGGGAGTAGATGATTTTAGGGGAGCAGGTGATTTTGGGGGAGTAGGTGATTTTAGGGGAGCAGGTGATTTTTGAGGAGTAGGTGATTTTTGGGGAGTAGATGATTTTAGGGGAGCAGGTGATTTTTGGGGAGCAGGTGATTTTAGGGGAGTAGGTGATTTTTGAGGAGTAGGTGATTATTCACATTCGCCACAGATTTTTCTTATGAATGTATTAAGCATAGTGTATGTGAGTCATACTCACTAACACAATCATTTGTATTTCAGACAGATGGATTTTATTTGAATTTTCTTGATGTGGATATTGCTATTCTTTAAATCCATACTAGTGTTTTTATTATTAGTTTAATAATAGTTGGGTTTAAAGGTCACATTCTTGAAATTTCTTTTTCTAGCTTGTAGGCTGAAAAGTCAATTTCCTTTGTTAAGAAGTTTTTATCAGATGGGATATCATTAGCATTTATTAGTATTGGGTTTTGCCTTTGTGTTGTATAGGTTTTGACAAATGACAAGGTTTTGAATCATAAGATGCCATACAACCAATGCTACTTCTAATCTATACTTCTAAGGACTCCGACTAAACGCTGAGATTTTACTATTTATTTTTTCCTCAATAGGTGTAGATAGGTTCGCCTATCATGTGATTCACACCCCTCTCCAGTATTTTGAAGTGTAGATGAATATCCCTTGTTTCGTGTTTAGGATTAGTTTGTTAGATTTGAGCAGTACTCATTAACATCTTCTATTGTATTTCAGATAAAGATGAATTTTTTTTAATATGTTTATTGGTGTTCTCCATAATCACTCCTAGTACTGCTACAACTACTGGAATAACTGTTGTGTTTAAAGGCAACATTCTTGTAATTTCTATTTCCAGATTTTTATTCAATTCAATTGTCTATACTTTGAAGTTTATTGTAAAGATTATTTTTAAGTCAATATGTACTGCGTCAAAAGTTCATTATTTTTCTTTTTCTATTATAGCTGATCAAAAACAGTTCAGTTTAAAGATTCCGGACTACGTTAATGAATATTTCCATCTGATTAAAAAATGAAAACGAAATATCTGCAGAATTTTCTGATTGCGTTCACTGTATTCGCTGTTTTGTGTTGCATTGGTCTATATCAATTGACACCAAAAAAGGAAAACTACATTTTGAGGACAAACTGCACCATGGCAAACTGTTTTCTCAACAGCAAGTGTAAACCTGCATCAAAATTTAAAGCGTTTATTTATCCCAACCAAAGTGGAGAAAAACCGTTTAAAAACTTGCTTTATGGAAAAGAATATTTTACTGATGATCCTTATCAAGCCTGTGTATTTGTTTACTTCTTTGATAAAAACATCAGAAATTTCCCAAAATTAAAATACTGGGGTAAAAATGGTGAAAACCATGTAATTATAAATTTGCATAATCGCAATATGGAGTTTTTCAATACTGGATTTGCTTTACTGGTTCAGTCTATATTCCCGTCTCAAAACTTCCGACCGGGATTAGATTTTCTCTCGCCTTTATACAACGAGACATTTTCGCACAGAATATGGGAGTTACTAGCCCCTATTTTTCCCCTGAAAAGAAAATGGCTGCTGTCATATATGGAAAGTTATGAGACCCCCTCGAAAGACGCCGACGTTTATCAAGACATTAAAGAGAAATTATGCAGAGTTATGAAAATATGGAATAAAAATGCACCGAAATTAGTGGGCAAAATATACTTCCGGTGTTCGGCCGGCATATCGAACTGGAAACCGCAGCCTAAAGAGGACCAACACGGCATTTTTGTTGGGTCTATTTTCACCATAATTCAAGTTCCACCGGACGCTCAGGCGAGTCTTACTTTCCAACATTTGCTTTTGAATGCCCTCTACAGTGGCGCCATTCCTGTGCTCATCGGCAACAGCAGAAAGAAAGAAACTTATCTACCTTTACAAGAATATATCTCCTGGGATAAAATCGTTATTTGGTTCCCGGCTACCAACATTAAAGATATCAGTTCACTTATTGCAACATTAAGTGAGGCTGATATTTATCAAATGAAACTAGACGCTAGATACGCCATAGAAATTCTGCTTTCGAACAAAGGCTCGATTCTGGCTTGTATCCTTGAAACAATAATAAAACGTCTGCGTCTTCCTGCGATTGGGTTTCAACAGATGCCATCGCGAACGCTTTTTATTCGCTACCCCAAAAACTTTAAGGAAAAAGATTACCACCAGCCGAATGCATACAACTATGGACAGCAGTTTTTGGAGAAAATGACCATTCCTTCTAAAGCGTTATCTTTCATTGACCCACATTTAGGTAAATATAATTTTATTTTTCACTCATTTAAATATGGTTTAGCTTATTTCTTATTTAAAATATATAAATAACAGTTTCCGGATCCCATAATTTGAAATTCTCATAACCATTCCAAGAGATGTTCACTCTTTTTAAATTCTGTTTGTTATTGTAATTGTTATCATAACATTTCGGTAGATATACAGCATTTCTCAGGGAACAGGTTAGACTCAATATGTATTGCTCTTATCTACCTGCATGTATTCGATATCTCTAACATGTCCTATACTTCCTAAAAATATGTAGGTATACTTTCGTCAATATTGGTGTATCCTGAGAGCGTAAAAAGCCAGCACATAAATAACAACAGAAAAAACCTATGTGTCTTTAAATCAATCAGTTATTTAGCATGCGTGATACACGCTTATGCGATCATATATCTTTTGATACATGACTGACGAGGTAGATTTTTTCCCGGGGTAGGTGGCCATTTCTTTCTGCAGTAGACAAGTTGTTATCCAAGACTATTAAACCTGGTCTGTCCTGCTCTTTACCCATATCTGGGGGGAAGAAGATGATTCATACCTTTCCCAAGAGTATTAGCATTTAAGGTAGATGTAACCGATTTGACTGGAATTCGAACTCGGCTCTCTGGTTCAGAGCCACCATTTGTATACTATTGCTCTTATCTATATAAGTATTGTAGTCAGTTAACAAACACACATATAATTTAACACACACCCACACTCTGGCGTAAATACATACATAACAGCAGTAGATTTTCTGTCTAGATCTGCCCGATGTATAGGAGTTCTGGATTGGTCACAAAACTGACTAATTTCAGTCCGTCTTTATGCTACGTCAGCGGGAGATATTCTACTCTAGGTCTCTCTTCGTCTCCAGTAAGAGGACAGACAACAATGACCTTTATATTCCGCTCTTCTGATATCATACGTGTGACCTTTTCGAAAGCAGAAATTTCATAGTTCTATAAAAAAAAAAAAATCAACGGAAGTATATAGGATATCCCAAACGCCTCTCATACTTCCTAAAACCGTGTAGGTATATTGAAATTATAACTTCTTTCGTCAATATTGGTGTATTCTGGGCACACGAAAAACAACACAAATGATAACGCTCAAATTCAAGTCCGGTTTGCTACATTCACTTATGCACAAATAAGCTTGGGAAAGGTATGAATTTATCTACTCCTTATCTATAGGTTAAATACTAGGAATTATATCTAGAAAAATCATTTAGCTGATCTAATGAAATAATATAATGATATAATTGATAAAAACATGATATAACTGATATATAAAACTTAATGATATAACTTAATGATAAAACTGATATAATGAAATGATAAAACTTATAATGACATAATAAAATTTTTTTTCTTTATCAGTGTCGATAAAATTTATTTTTCTCCCAAAAATTTTAATGCGATATTCACTCGCAAAAATTAAAAAAATATTACAATCTAAAATATGATTCGGCTTTAATTAAACTCTAAAGGGTTGATGAGCTGTAAAAAAAATCAGTCAATCAATATCTATCTACTTATATACGATACTTTAACACACCTCATACTTTATAAAACGACATAGGTATATTGAAAGTGTAGTAATATAAGTAACTAGCCGTATGGCCCGGCGTTGCCCGTGGTTGATTCAAAATCGTAGGACTAATACAGCAATCGCTATCACTTGACTTAAAATATTTTTGCCCTTCCTTGCCTTTAGAGGAGTGTCCTTTGCCGTGCTGATGTTGTTACATGCCTTACTTCTTGCCTATATCACACTGCCAACTTTTTCTAAGCTCTATAGTAAACATTAAATCTGTTACGAAAAAAGAACTAAACAAAATAAACACAATACGATCAGCTTTAAAAAACCGGAAAAAAAACATTTTTAAGGGTTGACCGACTGTCGATTTGCACTCTGTTTGGGGGGGGGTCTCAGAGTTGAAACTTCACATGATGACTCCCAATGGCCTCTTCATAAATCCGCTCGGTTTTCGCTAAAAACCGACATGCGGTTCAGACGAAATCTGGGCGTATCGGTTTTTGGGTTTTATCGATTTTCCGCGCTGTTTAGGGGTCCGTGGTCATGAAACTTCTGGACAACACTTCTAATGGTGAACTCTAAGAGGGTGCCAAATTTGGTTGAAATGCGATCATTCCTTCTGTAAGCAGAATTTTTTCGATTATCGATTTTTTCGGAACCTGATTTCGAACTCGAAAATCGGGCTCCGTCATGTCCTTACGGCAGCCATTTGCAAACTTGTGTTGAAAACCGCATCGAAATCAGGTGAGAAATGCGGCCTGGGCGAGGTAACAACGCCCACGACAGACACACAGACAGACAACATGAGAAATATAGATAGTAGATAGATAGATAGATGATGGCAAAGCAACAGATACAGGAGGACGAAAAAACGTAATATCTCAGGAGTATATTTGGGATAGTCCACCTATTTGATATACAAAAGAGGTCACAAGTGAAATTTAACATTAATACTTGTAATACTTAATTATGAAACTTTACAATAGTTGTGATGATTTTTGTAAAAAAAAAAAAAAAACAAACTACAGTGTAACCCGGATATAAGAGAGTTGTAGGGACCGGAGAAGAAGTCTCTTATATCCGGGTTTCTCTTATATCCGGGTTTGGTCTATTTTGTTTAGGTATCACAGGCTCTAATTTGGGACCAGAGAAAATCTCTCTTATATCCGGGTTTCTGTTATATCCGGGTCTCTTATATCCGGGTTACACTATTTAAAATAACAATATATATTTAATTCCCGCTTGTTGCTTACCAGTCAAATTTGATCTTCAAAAATTTAAATTCAATGTTAATCGTTATCTTCGATCTTAATAATTCTTTTTCCTTTATTGTTCTCTCTCATTAGTAGTAGGTTTTGGGTTGTTTTTGGGTTTGTTTTTTTTTATATACTTAACACTCAGTAACCTCTTTCGTCTTAGTAGCTTTATTGCCTTGCTTGGGGTGAAATGATTTTAAAAAAAAATTAAAACTATAATGCATCGGGTTGTTCGCTCTGAGGTTCCTCAGCTAATATAGATTGGAATTTCGAACCGAATCCATTATTCAGTCCACGGGTGTATATTGTTCTAATTCCACATGCCATGCCATTTTTTGACATTGCGAGTTCAATATCTGGCCACAGCAGAGGGAACAAAAACTTGGAGAGTTGAGTTACTAAAGGGAGATAACTGAAGCTGAGATATCCCAAAAGAGGCATGGCATTAGAATCTTAACCTATTCAAGTCTAGGCTTAAATGTTATCTTCCCCACAAAACCGTATAAACTGTGTGTCTCTTACTCTATAACCCTCTACCTCGATTGGGCCTTGTACAGTAGTCCTTGGTATGACGATAAACTACATCCGGCAGCAAGGTCTCTGATCGGGAGATTGGAAGTTTTGAGGAGTGTGGAACCACCTCTTAATTGCTATTGTTCTCAGGTTCACCTTGAACCGATGTGGTAGCGTCTGTTAGGGGCCCAGCTATGGACAAATAGTGACCTCCCCCGCACATCAAACAAAACACTATGAAAGTATAAAAACACATTTTTATAGTAAAATTACCAGCAATACATTTTTATAAAAAAAGATTACCAACAATACATTTTATCTGCAGTTGAAGGCATACAATTTTGTTCAAAATATATTTACTTGAAGCCATAAAATTGTGTTCAAAATATTTAGATTTCGGCATTAATAACCCATAGATGTTGATATGTTGCTAAACAAAATCAAACAACAAACATGCACTCCTTCATGGCATTAATCCATATAATATCCTACTATTTCTTAAATCAAACTGTATTCCAAAATATAACTTCAACAAAACTACAACATAAAACACATATCACTGCCTCTAGTAATTATTTTCACTCAAACATGTATATGCACAAAAGTTGAGTATCATCTACCATGTATTCATCTATGAAAGCAGAATAATGTATATCGTATTTTTGGTACTTCAAAGCACCCAAGAAAATTAAATTTCGGCATTAAATGACCCATTCCTCAAAACTAACAAAGAATTTACTAAAGTAATTAATATATAGGCAGGGTCAAGGTGGGGAACCATTTTTGTATGAAAGCCACACATTGATATTCATCGTTCCTTTATTCCATTTTTTTTTTTACATTCTTTTCCTAATTTTTTTTCTTCGTTTAATTTTTTTACATACTTTTTTCTAATTTTTCTTAATTTTTTTTATTCTTTTTTCTGTTTTTGTTTTTTTTTCATTTTTTTCCTAATTTTTTTTTCTTCTGTCCGCCATGTTTACATTCATTTTTTTCCAATTTTTCTTTCTCCATTTCATTTTTTTACATTCTTTTTTCCAATTCTTTCTTCATTTTTTTTTTACTTTTTTTCCAATTTTTCTTTCTTCATTTTATTTTTTTACATTCTTTTTTAAAAAATTTTTTCATCGATTCATTTTTTTCGAATTTTTCGTTTTTCAATTCATTTTTTTTTTTACATTCTTTTTTCTAATTTTTTTTCTTCAAATCATTTTTTATATTCTTTATTCTAATTTTTTTCTTTTCATTTCATTTTTTATATATTCGTTTTTCCAATTTTTCTTACATCGTTTCATTTTTTTCAATTTCTTTTTTCAAATTTTTCATTCTTGATTTCATTTTTTTTATTCGGTCCATTATTTTTACATAGTTTTTTTCCATTTTTTTTTTTTTTTCAATTCATTTTATTTACTTTCTTTTTTCCAATTTGTTTTAATAAAATTCTTTTTTTTTTTACATTCTTTTTTTTCCAATTTTTTTTACATTCATTTTCAAATTATTCTCTTTTCATTTCATTTTTCATACATTCATTTTTCCAAATTTTCTTACATCGTTTCATTCTTTTTCTATTCTACATTTTATTTTTTAAATTCTATTTTCCAATTTTTCTTACTTCACTTTTTTTTTACTTTCTTTTTCCCAATTTTTCTTTAATCGTTTCATTTTTGTACACTCTTTTGTCCAAACTTTTCCTCTTTTCGCATCGATTGCCTTTTCTTCCCTTTTCTAGCTGAACCCTGATATTGAAATGTCGTATTTTAATCTTTTTAAAGTAAAAATAATTTTTGACGTTCATTTATTCATGTTATCCAGTCAATGTTTATGCTTGTCAAAATTTAAAATAGTTTTATAGCATTCAATGTTGATATCTTTTTGCGTTGAGAAATCCATTATTGTTCACAGGTCACTTTTAAAATATTGTTCAATTTGAGTTTAAATTTTTACCCAGGTGTAGGCAGAAGTTGGCCGACGGAAAAATTTACAGGTAAGTAAATTTAAAAATATAAATATAATATTTTATAAGAAAGAAAAAAATAACTAAACTAACAAAATTGACTACGTTCACCAGATTTTACTGAGTTACATTAATGTATTTCAATCTTAATTTATTACTGATAAGAACATATACATTATATAATCATTATTTTGCTTATATATAATCATACTTATTATAAAACCCAGGTTGCGCGCGCGCGCGTGTGCGTGTGTGTGTGTGTGTGTGTGTGTGTGTGTGTGTGTGTGTGTGTGTGTGTTTACGTTTATATTGGATCGGATTTCCTACATTTTTCAACCGATTTCAACAAAACTTCACATGACTACGTCAAATTACCTTGCGGTGGTTCTGACAGCGCCAAAAATTTGAAAAACACAATTGCTTTTGCATGAAATCAATTTGAAAACACGATTAAGAGACATCGCGAGAATGAAAGGGGACAACTCATATCGAGTTATACTTAAAACCCAGGTTGTGTGTGTGTGTGTGTGTGTGTGTGTGTGTGTGTGTGTGTGTGTGTGTGTGTGTGTGTTCGTTTATATATGGGATCGTTTTCCTACATTTTTCAACCGATTTCAACAAAACTTCACTTTTTTTTTGGCAGGTGGTGTTTCTTATTGTCTTGCACACTTTTTTCTTTATTTTTACATTCAGAATGCTTTATAAATTCCATTTACAAGACAATTATTTATAATAAAATTCTATTCAATCGGTAGACTCATAACGATTGAAAACAATGTTTTTGTTTGAGTTTGGGTTTGACCAATTCGTAAAAAAAAACAAAACAAAACAAAACAAAATTAATTAAGACATGCGTGTCCGTCAACCTTAAACAATAATCCTTGTCAATTTTATTTTTCAGTCTTTATGATCTATCTCTTACTGTTACATCCCCGGGCAACGCCGGGCTCTACTGCTAGCATGTAATAAATATTACTTATGAGAATATATATTAAGTAATGTATATTAGTTATGCGAATATACATTACTAGTTAACGAGACTAAATGATGAGATAAGAATATTATCAATTTTATTATTAATTACACATTTTAAGTTGTCTTTAAAGACGGTAAGAGAAGGTTTATTGTTCGACTGGACCTCATAGTTAACACATTGCTTGAAAATTTGGAGTACTAGCTTAAAATAAGTGTAGTCTTTTTCAAAGTAAAGTATATTTTTTATTATACATACTTGTTTCTTACTTGCATTTATTTCAAAATACATAACGGTAACAAACTAGCGTATAGTTACTTATTTATTTATTATCAAGTTATGTAACACATATTACCTCTTCTCCTTTCCAAAATTATAAGTATATTTTGTATTAATTATTAGTTAATAAGTAATTTTCCCAGTCCGAAAATGAGTGAAAAGCACCCAAAACGCCTTAATGCAAACTTATCCTGATACGAAGAATGAAAATAAACTATTTTACGATGTCAATAGATATTTTTTACTTCTTCCATAAAATGTACTTTGAATATAAAAAGGAATAATAAAAACTGGAAAAGAAGGTTTATTGTTCCATTTGGCGTCATAGTTAACAATTGGTACCACCAAAATGGATACTTTTTCCGCAATGAAAGTAAAAAAAAGATATCCTTATATTAAAATATTTGCCCCACCCAAAAAAAACCAGGGAATTATCCGATTCTAACGAAATTTTCAGGATTTGTTTATTAATGATAGAATGAATGTTTTATTTAATATGTTATTTTATTATCTTGGGTAAATATTTTGAGGGGGTATTTTTCATACACTCTCTTCGATACTTTTTAATTTGGTGGCGGTGTGTTCGTCCAAATTTTTTACAGTTATATAAAAAGAAATACCTGGAGATGGTATTTTTCTCTAAGAAATTTATAAAATACCGAATGTGAATATACGTAATTTTTTCCAAAAACAATTCAATAAAACTAAAAAAAATTATTATTTTGAGAATTGGTGCTTATAATTTTATAAAACACGTTCTTTTCTTTCAGATTGGGCAGAAAAAAAATCTAGACTCATTATTATTTTCTTTTTAAAATTTTGAAATTAATTCCGTTAACTGTTAGTCGAAAGACTTTATAAAAAAAAAACGTTTGAAGATTTAAAAAATGTAACGTTTGATATAATTTTCGAGTGTGGCCTTTTTTAAAAGAATTTTATTTTATCTTTTCCTTTTAGCAACTGTTAGATTATTTTTGGTATGGAAGTACAAAAAGGAAATAATTCTGTCTCGCGTTGATTGACTACTGTTCAATATCAGAGGAGTATTATGATATTAATCTATTTTCATATCTTTCGTTCAGTCAGTATAAATAAATAAAAATATTCGTTATAATATGATTAATAAAAGTGTATAGACTAAAAAAAATGTATTATTAAACTATTGGTTATATAAGGTTAAAGAAAAATTTAGTTTTAAATATAAATAACAAATTCTTGATTATCTCACTGCTAGTCTTCCGTAGTTCTTTAGATTTTATTTTTACCTCTTTTCCGGTCTTTTTCGGACGGTGGACAAATGAATGCGTTTCTACCGTGTCCTTTGACCTCACAGGCTAGCGTGAAAATTTATGAAACTTGGCATTGCACTCGGCAGGGTTTTAAGGTACAATACGCTCCTAAATTGATTGGGATATTATGTACCGTTTAAGCTGTATCTCGGAATACTCATATATACGTACAAGAGTAGAGTTTTAGTTTTATATGGAATTAATGTATATTACTTATGGGGATGTATTATGCAATATATATTATGTGAATATATATCATGTAATCTATATTACTTATACGATGATATTATGTAATGTATATTATGCATATATATATATTATTACTTATGTGGCATACACAATGTATATTATGTGAATATATACTATATATAATATATTACTAATGCGAATATATATATATATATATATATATATATATATATATATATATATATATATATATATATATATATATATATATTATGTAAGTGCATAATGCGTATATATTAGCAAGAGATGGTACAAAGCATCGTACTTCTCATGGATGAGAAACTCCACTCCTGCATTAAATATTTTTGTCTTTGTTTTGCATCTCCTCGAGCGAAATTTATTTATTATTAGTTACTCAACTGAATATTTTGTTCTTTTTATTCTCAACGAAGTCTTCAGCGGGGTGGGTGAGGTCCTCAACTGAATTTTTGTTTACAACAAAATCCACGCTGAATACCTTGTACACACTCTTATCCATAATACCGTGGTGCGGCATAAATATTTATCCATGTTTTCATAAAATAAAGTTTAAGATTTTGTTAATGAAAGTTTACAATTTGATTTTTATATCTATTAACAATATCTTACGTATAATTTCAATTAAAAATAGCCACCATTTGTTTTCACCATAGCTTTTATCTCTTACCAACGGAAATGCAATCTCCTTCACCACCTCTTCACTCAAATTGTACTACAGTGTCAAAAGAGTTTCTTTCAAGTTTGACACACTTGAATATGAGATACGTGAAACATCGCTCTCCAATATGGGCCATATCGCAATCCCATAAAATTAATATTAGGGCTTGATGAAGGTCAAATTGATTATCAGAAAACCACGGAAATATCACTTTGCGCCCGCCCGGTCAACACTCCTCCCCCTTCTCTTGGACATGAGTAGAGGCTTACGCCTTGTTTCTGGTTTAGGAAGGGGTTCCCGGTACACACACACACACTCTCTCTCTCTCTCTCTCTCTTTCTCTCTCTCTCTCTCTCTCTCTCTCTCTCTCTCTCTCTCTCTCTCTCTCTCTCTCTCTCTCTCTTACTGGCCTCTGTATCTCCAGTTGCCTTGATCTATCCACTACCCTTCTTCTCATCCTTTCTTCTATCACTCCTATCTGATCTTGCTCCAAATTTTCTGTAACCCCTTGCGTCCTAGTTGCTTTCCGCCTTGTTTGGGGTGAAACGCTTAAAAAAAAAAAAAAAATAAGTTCTGCATCAAACTAACGGTGTGTGCTGGATCTTCGTCTTGAGTGAGGACTTCCAAATGCGAATAATAGACAGAGCAACATATCTTGCTCCAACATTTGCCAATTAACTCGGCTATTCACTTTCACTCCTTCAATGAACACCAATGGCAATTTCTAATTATCAGGAGCAGCAGCAAAACAAACCATGGCACCAGTTGATTTCTGTCGCTTGAAATGTGTTCCGAAACATTTGGGTATGTTTCCTGATGAAGTAGCGTAAATCCTATCTAACATTTTGGTAGTTCATCACGGCCATAAGAGTGAAAAACTCGTTCGTCCAGACGAAAACTTTGTCTGTGCCACGCTGCATTTCTCAAGCATAGTCTTACCTCTGCCGTTTTTTGTTTGGAAGCACTTAAGAGCAGCTATCGTCGCTGAATCATGTATTGTTTTAGCCCTAAATCCTCTTTCACAGTCTTCCTTGTCGACCTATCCGAAATATTCAACTCTTTTGTCATCTTCTACATGCTTCTTCGTGAATTTCTCTTCACCTTCTTTTTGACGATTTCAATGATACTCCAGGTACAAACTGAACGGTTTCGTCTTATAACTGGATTTCGTAAGTTTGTTCAGCCACCGTGACATTCAGGAAGGATATTAGAATAATCCAGAAGCTATACTGGCAACAAACCGCCGGTCTATGGTTAGAAAATGACCCCAGCAGATATAAGAGAATAGAAAGGGGTGTAAGACAAGGGTGTGTCTTCTCACCGGATTTAAATAACTGGGAAGTGTTCTAACAGAAGAAATTGCGACACTGTGATTCGAAAACGTAATTGGGATGGCCACTGAATCAATTCAAAAGCTAAGCAGAGTATTAGCGAAAAGAACAATGCGTATAGTTGATAAACGGATATTACTAATGACTAAAACTAATATTTTTTATCTAAGTCTTAAAGAAACTATGTATTTGTTTTGCAGTTTTGATTGTGACCTACCACAGAGAAAATATCTTAAAACAAATTCTGAGCCAATACAAAAACTTACCATTTCTAGATCGTATTGTGTTAGTTTGGAACGCTCAAGACAACAAAGTTAATAAGTCGGTCATACCAGATATTGGAGTGCCAATACACGTAAGTAAATATTTATGGTAATTATATCGATTCTTATGAAGAGTTTCTTTTTAAGTTTTACTTGAAACTGAGCAGAAATTATGTTTTACCTTGTAACTGTTAAAGAAATTCGAGATTTTAACATTGTTATACGAGGTTTTGATCAACCAGGAATTACTAAATTCTCATAAAAAGAATGTGCTATTTTTTTTTTACACAAGTCACTCTATTAAAAGAATATAATTAAGTTGAAGTTTTATTTCACATTTGGTTTATTTTTATGGGCTGCAAAATACTCAGCAAAAATGCAAAATAGCTATTTTTCCCATTTTGAAAGAGCTATTATCTATCTATCTATATCTATATCTATCTATCTATCTATATATATATATATATATATATATATATATATATATATATATATATATATATATATATATATAAATGCTCATGTATGGTCAACTTGACAATGGTCATCGAAATGTGGGTCGGCCTTTGCTTAGGTACAGAGACAGGCTGAAGAGTAACCTCTTAGCTGCGAATATAAATCACACTGCCTTTTTGAGAACATCGTAATTGATCGTAATGAATGGAAGACTACATGCTACAATGGCATCAAGAACAAGGCAGCATCAAACATTGTCAAGCTTCGTCAAACTAGGGAAAGGAATAAAATATGTGCTGCTGTTCCAGCCATATACTCCAACAATCCACACTCTTGCACAATCTATGGACTTCTTTGCAAATCACTAGCAGGACTGAAATGTCACTTGCGACTCACACACAAGGTTAAATAAACAAAGTTGTCGGAATCTCACACGTCGAAACCGACGAGAGGGTCCATCATATTCATATATATATATATATATATATATATATATAAGCAAAGAAAAGAATTCTGTGCAATATCAGCCCTCTAGTGAATTCTGGATAATCTCCTCATAGATGAAGAAGAATCTTTAAGTAACAGAAATGTGGTTCTACAGAAAGATTCTGACAATACCAAAGACATGTGAGCAACGACGGAGTTTTAGAGAAAATTGAAACAAAAATTATGTTTATAGTTTACATCAGAAAGAGACAGCTGAAATTGCTAGAGGAAAGAGGGCTTGGAAAATTTGATACTTACAGGAAAGATTGAAAACAAAAGGAACAGGGAAAATAACGCATAACCAATTTAATTGTGGACAGCTATGGTCGGCAACGCCCTGAAGGGACACAGCACATAGAAGATGAAAAATAATAATAATAAGAAGAAAACTAAAAAAAAAATACATAAAACAATGGGGGAAATGAAACCATAAATCTATGTTCTATGTATCAGTCTATAGGGACACTGCGTAATTTTCAAAGCAAGATTCAACAGGTTATCTCTTCAAATAAATTGATCTCCTCTACTGAATATTGTTTAAAGCTAGGTGCTGAACATAATATTTGTATACCGTGATCTTCAATAGAATATTCTAAATCGTCCCTGTTCTTTCAGAACAGTTTACATAAAAGAAGGGATGATCGGGTGGCGCAACGGTTCAACAGAATCGTCGAGCTGGTTTCAAGTTCCAATCTAGTGTTTTGCGTTCATTTTCGCACTCGTTACCTTGGCAAAGGCATGAATTCAACACTTCCCTCTAGAGTTCTTGGATTCGGACACAAATTAAGTTTCTATTTTTATATTTCCCGTTTCTTTTAGGGTGGATGTAACACAGTAAAAAATTCATCCAAATGACCAAAACTGATCATGTATACAACTATTGGTTGAGTTGACACACACACACACACACACATATATATATATATATATATATATATATATATATATATATATATATATATAATATATATAAGCTGGTAGATAATGGTCAAAAACAAAGCAAACGAAAGGGTACCGATGAAATCAGTACGAACTTTACCAATATATATATATATGGTTAGAAAAAAGAGTCTATGTATGCTTCATATAGTTTATAGAGTAGAGTAGATATGATCAGTACGAAAAACATTTATTAATATTAACCAGGTAACAATAATGAAGCACGGAGATTGGGGTTCCAAATTTTTTCAAATGTTTGAGTGACGGTGGAAACTATCCAACATTAGTTTTTTGAGGTGGGCAGAATCCGTTTGTAGATGAAATTATTAGAGAAAATCCTTATCCCGTTTGATTTCTTGCGTGCGAAGCTTAATGTGAAAATAATCTTTTTCTAATTATATATATATATTTATATACATATATATATATATATATATATATATATATATATATATATATATATATATATATATAATGAAACGGACTAAGTCTGACAATTATTTCAATATATTTCATAATATATGACTTCATTTTTTTACGTTAAGATACGCTTAGTCCATCTATGAACGTTCGAGAGAAATAAGGAGAAATTTGTAGTTTAAAAGCAGTAATTTATCCTTGCTAACCTGATGCTTCCTCTGTAGCTAAATGATAGTTCCGTGTAGGATACAGATTCGATTCCTGTCGTAAGACGAATATTTTCTATGAAATTTCTCGGACATTCAGGCCGGTAAATATTGTTAATACTGTTTATTATAAACAGAGCATTTACTTAAATATTTGTATCTATAAAAATAACGTATAAATATATAAATATAACATATATTAAAACATGTTTTGTTTAATAATATCGACAAGATCCGTCTATCAGTTTTTCAGATTACCGAAATAGTTGTTTTATGTTATCGATAAATTTGCCAAAGTTCTTTTTTTTTTTATTTTAAATTATTTTTCCGGAGAACTTCTAAATGTTGCTACATTTGTTTGCAAGAAGTATGCTTTGAGTTCTCCGGTAAAAAAATAATATAAAATAAATATAAACTTTGGAAAATGTATCAATAGCACAAAACAACTATTTAGAAAATTAAAAATAAAATACAAAATTTAGGAAAGTTTTTTTTGTTTTTAATTCCGACGTTCTCAAGTTTGATGCAACCAATTTTAAGTCACTCATCGGGGCATCATTTAAACGGTCAAAGTGAAATTTTTATGTGTATTGTTTTTTGGGGTTTTTTTTTTAAACGATACCTGTTTTGAAAGAAATGTTGCTGCCAAAATATATTTGAAATAGGTACCTCCAAAGATATGCTAAAAATGAGCTTATGTGATGAAAAAAATGCCCTAAACTTTTATCTTCAAAATTTTTGTTAAGAAAGACCAAAAGAGTTTTTGATTATTAAAAAATTAGTATGGTAGATTTTAGCGTCTCTTTGCGGTGTAAAATGCATTGATTTAGAAAAACTTGCAAAAATCAAATAACTGTCAGATTTTAATGAAACTTTCAGGACTTATTCACAAATGAAGGAAATTATTTCAGAAATTTTTCTTTTTAAAAAATCTCGTAAAAATATTTTTTACACCTGTTACCCTCCTCCACATGTTTATATTAATTAAAAGTAGAACTCCTTGGAGAATTTAAATCATAATTTTGTTTTTCTTTTTGAAAAACAGGAACCCCATTTACCGAAAATTTACTCACAATCGTACAATAAAAATGCAATAAAACTAAGATATTATTTAATTAGAAAAGCTTTTAATTGTTTGTATAAATAAGATATATTAAGGACACTATTGTAAAAAATCGATGAAGTTTTACAAGAATTGTTATAATTTTTTTTTTAATTTAATTTTGTGCCGGCTAGGTGATATTGTTATTACATAAAAGCTATATTTAATAATCATAAATTAAAAAGCGTATTACAGTTTAGTGACCCCCTATATTTTATAAAGAATTTTGAAAATTTTGTGTGTGTATAAACGTGTCGATTTTTGTAAATATGTGCGTCCATGCACAACGCTATCAGAAAATAAGAGTGCCAATTATAATACATTTGAAGCCAAAGAATTTAAAATTCAATAAAATATTAGATTACTTAGAATATTTTCATAAATTTTAAAGATTACTGGCTAGTTAAAGAATTATATAAATAAAGCGAACTTGTTATATTCAATTAACTTTTACTGATATGTTCCACGTAGAAAAAAATCCCAAACATAAGTGTAGCGAGATTGTAAGAGATGCTTTTATGAGGTATTGTCAACACCTCATAAAAATACCCACCTCCCTGTTATAATGCTTTTCTGCGATTTTTAAACTAAAATATTTTTTTCAAATCAGATTAATTAAACTTTAAATAAAGTTTCAGAAAAGTATATTATATTTTTGAAAGATTTTTTAATAAAGAGAATTATATTGTGTTGACTGATTTGTAAATATGGCTAAAATTGGCTAAAAACAACGATTTTTAACAAATTCAAAAACCAATAATTTCAACCAAATCGAAATACAGCAAAGTATTTTGCTTATTGGAAATATTAAATTTAATCTATTAGCTTCAAATTAAAACTAAGGACTTCTTTTTTAAAATTAATTTTATATATATATATATATATATATATATATATATATATATATATATATATATATATATATATATATATATATATATATATATATATATATATATATATATATATATATATATATATATATATATATATATATATATATATATATATATATATATATATATATATATATATATATATATATATATATATATATATATATAATATATATATATATATATATATATATATATATATATAATATATATATAATATAATATATATATATATATATATATATATATATATATATATATATATATATATATATATATATATATTTCATTAAATACGACTGACAAGGTGCTTTGATTTAATTTTTTTATATAATTTCTCATGTAATCTAATAATTTTTTTTCTTTCCGGATGATAAATTATATAAAAACTGTCCAAATGTTCTTTTTATCCGAGTGCCTTCGGCTATACATTTAACCATTTTCATTGAAATATATTAACTGTAAACAATAAAAAGTTTGTTGTATGTATGTATTTGTACAATGTATTCATTTTTAAAACACGGTCAAGATATTGTGTCCATGCTCATAGTTGATATTGAGTGTTGTTTTTTTGTTGTTGTTGTTGTTTTTATTAATAACGGTTCCATTATTTTTAACTTTGTTTGCATGCAGATGATGGTATTATACTTGTGTTGTCAACATGTTACGAATAGGGTACAGTAGGTCTCCATGAGTATTTAAATGATACCTAATGAGCTATGGTCAGAAAGTTGTAGAGTGAGTCTGCGTGTCAAACATGTAGTATGGCCTATAAAATTGTTTGCAAATTTTGATTGATCAGGAATACAATTCCTTAATGGACATTTAAATTCGTAAATAATATTTTTCCTTTTGTTCTAAGATGTGAATTATTATTTTTAACTATAAGGTTAGAGGTTTTAAATTTTTTTGTAATAAATAATTAATCTAATTTTTTTGTTATTGTCAACTGATGTTGTGCATTTTTTATAATGTTCTTAATTCTAGTCTTGTTTATAATTTTCGTTCATTTGATTTTTATAAAAAAATATTAATGTTATTGTTTATGTTTCTATTCTCATCGTTGCTATTAGCTAACTTTAACAGAAAAATTCTAATAAGGAAATCCAACAATTGATTAGGAAATTCGTTATTAATAACGGATTTTCTAATCAACTATTGGATGTATTCAACTGTGAAAGCAGATTAACATATCATATTTTTATTACTTCAGATTTCCCAAGTGAATTAAATTTCGCATTAAATGATCAATAAGGAGTTGATATGCCGTTAAACAAATCAACTAAGTAAAACAACTAGAAAGCTTCATTGAACACTGTGAACCATTTCTCGGCTTCTTTTTTTAAGTTTTCCGTTTCTTAAGGTGGAGTATCATATAAGATATTGACATAGTAAGATGTCATAAAAATCTGAGATGGTGAAAAGTTTGGTTGGGTTCATATTTCTTTTACAATAACATTCTTCCCGAGAGCCACTCGAGGTAGAGGGTTACAGAGTAAGAGGTAAAGGGGGAAGTTTTATGGGGTTATGCGGGAATGATAACGATTAAACCTAGACTTGAAATGGTTAAGATTGTGGCATTTCACAAAGTATCAGTCCGTGAGAAAAAGCTGTCCGAGTATAACCAATAGGGAAAACGAAAGGAATAAGGATTGCTCGCTACAATATGAGAGGCACGGTGGGTCTTAACAGTGAAGGCTGACATATATATATATATATATATATATATATATATATATATATATATATATATATATATATTGAACCTATTCTGAAGTTGAGCCTCCAAAATTATCATTTTTAAGAAATATTTCATCGTCTGCCAATTCAAAGAATATCGCGTCTCATACGACGTCACTGGTTGGTTAATATATATGAATACAAAAATTAAAAACTCTGGAGCCTCTCAATGTACAAAAAATGAGTTTTCAGTGACAGTGAAAATTAGCATCTGGAATCAGGGCTCCATACCCACGTGTATATATAGTTTCGTTGTAAAGTTTTTTGAATTTTCATATAATTGTATTTTGATTGCGCATTGTAGCTTATATTACAGCGTTTCCCCTATTGAGGGATGTTTCATTGATTTGAACCTTTGAAAACTCATTATTCTACATCCATCACAATCACTTAAGATAACAGAAGTGTTGAAACAAAATGGCTATTTTTGTAGTGATTTTATAACATGTTTATGTTATAATTTTCGAATGAATTAATTTTGCTCTGCTCTTTATTGAGCATTCTTTTAAGAATAGTATTTTTGGTTATAGAAATTTATTCCCTATATATCAATCCTTTACTTGTGTGTATGTATATATGTTTCATTGAATAATTTAGGCAGGTTTGTCTACTTATTTTCAATTGGTGCCTTTCATATTCACTGACAATCTTTTTGGTATCGTTATTGGAGGACGAGGGAAATTGCCTTGTTGATATATATTCCTCTTATTCCGAGTACTTTCGGTATAGCACAATGCCATCATCAGGGTGTTGTTTATTGCAAGATGATGATGACACCCTGATGATGACACCCCGATGATGACATTGTGCTATGTCGAAAGTACTCGGAATAAATGAATATGTCTCAATACGGTGATTTTCTTCCGTCCTCCAATAACTACACTAAAATGCTTGTCGGTGAATATGAAAGGATCCAGTTGAAAATAAGTAGACAAAACTTGTCTAAATTATTCAATAAGACATGTCTCAATGAAACCATGCTGCTAAAATATACATACATATATATATATGTGTGTGTGTGTGTGTGTGTGTGTGTGTGTGTGTGTGTGTGTGTGTGTGTGTGTGTTCAGAACGTAGGTGAATATGACTCGCTGTAGTTTTCGTTACTCTGTAAATTGTGAATTGCCAAAACTGTTCTTGGGGAAAAAGTAGTTATACGTTTTCCCATTACCTTCTGTTATTATTATTCTTTTTAATTCGCTTTTCTCCTTCGCTTAGTTTGTTTGCCTTACCTTACTAACAAGCACTGGATTTTTCAATGCGCAAAAATTTTTTACCCACATATCAAATATCGTAGACACTACATAACTAGTTATTCTAGTTATTTAGTCAATAATGCATTTCTTAGACGTTTCTGCTTTTCATTTTCTATCTAGGTCATTAGCAATGGCAAAAACAGTTTGAATAATCGATTCCTACCATTTGAGGTGATCAGAACACAAGCGATTTTTACAGTCGACGACGATATTACTTTAGAGAATGGTGATATTTTATTTGCTTTCAGGTAAGTCAGTGGTTATTCTACTAATAAATATGGTTAACAAAGGATCAAAAAGAAATATAGTAACAATTCGTTTTTATGGTGGATAGCGGCTTGGATTCCAGTCGAATTCTTTACATTCCCTTACATGCTAATACCCTTAGGAAAGGTATGAATCCTCCTCTTCTCCCGACAGCCATGGGTAAATAGCAGGACAGACTGGGTTCTATAGCCTTGGATGGCAACTGGTCTACCGCAGAAAGAAATGGCAACCTACTGCGGGAAAAAAATCTGTCTTTCGACATGATCGCCTAAGCGTGTATCACGTGCGACATATAACTGACTGACTCAGTATAAAATTAACAAGTTTTATAGTCTTCTGAAATTTCCCAAGTTCCAAAGAATTCTCGCTGTGTTTATTTAAAATACTATGTGAAACAATATATACATTTTTTTTTTTTTAATATATGCCAGGAACAATTTTGGTGGGGAAACTATAGCAAATTGGAAAAAATTTTGTGTGACGCGTTTCGACTTTTAAGACATCATCAGACTAAAGTGATGTTTATGTTGAATGCAACTGCACATGTGCACGAAAAAAAGGGGGTGTCATTTAGAAGTACTTGTATCAATAAATTATTATTATTATCACCAAAATATTTCTTACAATCCAAAAATATTTTCTGGCATGAAATAACCTGCAAATGGTTTTCTTTGTAAAAGACAACCATTTGTCTGTGTGTGTAAATGCTTTCTAGGAAGTTATCTGCATGATCTTGGTGTATGAATGCCTTTATTTTCTATAAAATATTTCCAAAAATAAAGCCTCTTTTCTTTCATTGGTATTTACATGTTTTTTATTTTCTATATAAGACACTTTCAATTTTCTTTTTCAGAGTTTGGAGAGAAAACAGAGACAGAATTGTCGGCTTTCCAGCTCGTTATCATGAGTGGAACCCTAAGAAAAAAAAGTGGTTTTATAGCAGTGGCTATAAAATGGGTCAATCGTTGATTCTTACAGGAGCAACGTTTTTGCATAAAGTAAGTCGACATCTGCTTTGCCATCCCATCAAAAGTATCTAATAATACAAATTAAGAAAGTAATATTTCTAATTGGTACGCTCAAAAGAGGTTTAAGCATAAATCTCATAAACAAAATGTCTGTCTGTCCGTGACATTCATATATACGTACGAATAATTTAACTTTTACGAATAAATACATTTTTAAGATATTTAAGAGAGATATAAAATAAAGGTGACTTATAAAAAATGACAACTTTTTCGCATCGCATACCAAATGTAAATATAATTTTCAAAGAAATTCAGCTCTTCATTTTAAGAAATCAGAATCGGTAAATCTCGCTACAATTTACTCAAATTATAGAACAATAATTATGAATTTCAAAAGATAATTTGCAAGTATAAAAATTTTTTTTAAAATTTATCTTCTGTGATATTTTTATAAAGTCTTAAAAGTGTAGTCTTTACAAAAATCAAATTTTTAAAAACTTAACAAAAAAAAAAAAATAGTCAAATACAGCGAGGATTTTCTCCTCTCTTAGAGCTAAAATCTTTATGTATTTTTCACCAGTGGGAAGCAAAATCGCCTACATACGGACAGAAAATGAATTCAGTAAATATACAAAAATAGAAATGGGTATAATACAAGGATGCATCTTCTCACCGGACTTATTCAACCTATACAGGAAGGCGATTCTGAGAGAATTAATAGTCCTACCAAGATTGATCACAATCTTAACAACATAGCAGATTACACAGTATTGATAACAGACCCAGAAAAGAAACTGCAGGAACTCCGACAAAAGGTAGAGAAGGAAAGCGAAAAGAATTGACTAAACATCAATTGCAAGAAGACAATGCATGTGTATCAGCAAAAGGAGTAGCCCCTTATGCAAATTACAAATTGGAGATATCAATATAAAGCAACTACAAAAATTTAAATATCTGAGGATAGAAAATATGACACCGCAAACCGAAGTCGCATTGGGATAGAGAAAGATGCTTTCCAAAAGCTAAGCAAACGGGAATTTTTTTTATTAAAATGTTATGTAATATCACTCATCAGAAATGAAGAAAATAGCTGAGGCAACAGAAATGTGGCTCTACAGAAAAATGCTGAGGAAACCATGGACTGAGCATGGGAGTAACGACGAGAAAATGAAAACAGAAAGGATATTTATACTTACGTCAGAAAGAGACAGTTGAAATTTCTAGGGCACATAATGAGCAAAGACGGTTTAGAAATGTGACACACACAGGACATAAAAGGCGAAAAGAGGGACAGAGGAAAATCACGCATAACCCCAGCCTGACAAGCTTGTATAAATGGTTAACAGAAGAGAGTTTAAGAGAAACAGCAAAAAGACAAATTTTACTAAGCGCTACAAAGTGAAGGAAATTGTGGAGAGCGATGATCGACAACGTCCTGAACAGATACGGCATGTAGTAGAAGAATTGACATGACTGTATTACTGAACGGAATATTTGCTCTAGCCTATTTAATTAACCAAGGGAAAACATGTACATATTAACACCCCATTCGATTAAGATCAAAAGCTATCATCATTAATAGTAGTATTAGTATTATTAGTCATATCCCCGTCTTATGAACATTTCTCTTAATAATAATTTTAAAATATTTCAGCAGACTGTGTTATTTTATTTATGGTAACTGGATTTTTGGCGATTGCTTTATTCGGGTTGCGTCGTTCGATACTGCAAGTCTGAAAACTGATCAAACTGATATGCCTTCGGTCGGATAAATTACATTTCATCTCTCAGTTGTGTCTCTGTCTGCGGACAGAACGCAAGTAAAAATATTATTTCGAGGTGCAGCAGTACCTCCCTAATTGCACTAAATAGCTGGATAGGTAGTAATAGCGATGCCAGCATAAACGACGGTGACATGGGCTGTCCTAGTTTGGGACCTGGCCTAGGTGCGTGTGTTCGTGTTCCCCACATTAAACTGTCTTTATGTAACATTAATGGATAGCGGCTCGGATTGAGGAATCGGAGAGCCGAGTTCGAATTCCAGTCGGATTCATTATATTCACTTACGTGCTAATACCCTTGGAAAAGGTATAAATCATCTTCTCCCTCCTCCCCCAAGGTTCTATAGCCTTGGATGGAAACTGGTCTACCGTAGAAAGAAATGGCAACCTACTGCGGGGAAAAAATCTGCCTGTAAGTTATGCATCGATAGACACATGATTGCTTAAACGTGTATCACGCATGGCACATAACTGACTCATGTAACATCCTGCCAGCGTGGGGCGGCAAGAAAATACAATTTCTTCTCGGCCTTTTGGCTAAAATCAAAGTGTAGTATCTGTTCTTATCAGCTTAATCTGATTCTCTTTCTCCAATTCTATCGTTCCTTCTTCTTTCTTACATGTTCTTTTCACGCGAAAAGAAAACAGAATAATCCATTATTTATGATGTATTGGCAGGACGTAACAGTCGTGCAAACTAACAAATGGCGGGACAAGTACAATTATAATAGGATTAGTAGAAGTATAAAAAGAAATTATTATAAATAAGTACCAGTGAAGTTGAAAAGTACTAGCTGATCCTGCATGCCTCAATATACTTCAAACAATATGATTAACCTAGTTGAATTTGGTAGTGACAGCCTCATATATATATAATAATAATCGACTCTCCCGTCGGTTTCGATGTATGAAGATCTGATAACTTAACCAATTGATTCAGTTATGAAATTTTGTGCGATAATCTTAAGTGGCACTTAAGACCCGCTAGTGATTTACAAAGGAGGTCACATATGGAGCAAGAGTGAGGATTGTGGGATGAGATCACTGTTAGATTGGCTGACCTCTTAGATCTTGCTCTCGCTTCTTGAAGACGATTCAGACTAGCAGGCTGAAAACTGCTGAATCCACTAAAACACGTTGATCTCCATTCTATCCACTCCAGCGCTAAACACTCGAGGGTGTTATGAGGTATATATATTGACAGTATATATATATATATATATATATATATATATATATATATATATATATATATATATATATATATATATATATATGATGATTGTTCTGATGAGTTTTCCTATTTCATACCCCGACTTTACGAATTTTAGCGCAGTACCAGATTGGCAGGAAGGTCTCATCACTTTACAGTTGAAATCGCCAGATGCAATCGCAAATTCTATGCTAACAGTCTCTAACATGATACTTTCCTTTCTTGTCAATGCACTTAATTCTTTAGTGAATATTAATCATATAGAACGAATATACAGTCAACATTTAAAACTAAAATCCAAAAGCTCATTGAAATAACATAAGGTGCCTTCCAAAAGCTAAGGTAAGCCTTAAGAAACAGGAAATGTCCATTAGTAACAAAGAAAATGGTGCTGGATTACTATATATCATTCCTCTTATATGGCAGTAAATGCTGGACAGTTTCCTCACTGATGAAGTAAAGAACTTAGGCAAAGTAGATGGTCTTCTATGGAAGGGTGGCCGAGAATTACATGAACCGAATACGTGAGTAAAGCGGAATTATTAAGGAAAATGGAAACCAAAATGAAACTTGGCTTTAGAAAATACACCTGAACAATGAGGAAAGAAGGCTTTGAGAATTTGACACTTGTGGGGTTATTCACTCACATCATTGCAGCAATAATTAGCTTCGTGTTCACGGAGATAAAAGAATTTGTCAGGAAATAAAACGTGCATAAATAACAGGAAAAGCATTTTAAATTCTATGTTGCTTTCATACAATTTATTTATATTTTTGAGTGTATTTTTTAAGGTTACAATTATTTTATGGTACATGTGATAAAAGGGAGAAATTTACTCCGTAGTATTACAAACCATATCACCGAGAGAAGTCGGACACGTGTTGCCCGTACCAAGGTTCGTGGCAAAGAGATTGAATTTAACATCTTTTGGAGGGATGTCCGTATTCCGGCAGGAACAGTTTTTGTTGCATGCCGGGAGTATTTTTTATTATTTTTAATTTGTTTAATCTATTTTATATAACGTTTTCATGTTATTGTTTTGTTTTATTTCATTTACAATTTTCATTATTATTATTTTATATTTTATTTTATATATTTATTTATAATAATAATAATAATAATATCCTTCGCACCCACAAGACATATTAGAGGCAAGAGGCTAAGAGGGAAACAGTGAGTAACTTAACTAACCTTGAACTTGGAGGGATAGTAAGTGGACAAATATTGCTTAAACCTATAAAGTATAGGAAGATGTGGAGAGCCATGAGAAAAAGAAGAATATTAGCAGTTCGCAAGAGGAAATTGGTGAACCGAGTTCAAATTCCGGTCGAGTTCGTTACATTCACTTTAACGAGATATACCACTGGGAACGGTATGTTCGTCTCTACTCCAACCCCTTCGGCTATGGGTTAGATAGCAGTGTAGACAAGACCGTCGTGCCGTTATTGGCAACCAGGCTGGAAGAAGAAAAACTCCGAATTCAAAACTGTAACTCACAACCGTCTGAAGTTGTAGAAAGATAGTTGGGTGCGGATACCATATCAGTAAAACAAAAGCACGGTAGATTTCTACAGCTATGGATAATCCCAGTGGAGTGCAAATATCGAGAATGCTGTTAAGATTAACGTGCATTTAACCCAAGGAAGGTGTCACATGATAGTTTAACAACAGAAGCATTATTTTTCTTTTTTCTTTTTTTATAATGTCACTAGTTGATCTGAATAAACATATTAAGTTCTACTTTTTTTTTTTTTTCTTTTTTCTTTTCATAGCATTATTTCTTTCTATATTCGTATGTGATGAACCCAGCGATTCGGGAATTAGTCTATAAAAAAATGAACTGTGAAGACCTTGCAATGAACATGTTGGTCGCACACGTGTCCAAAAAGTCCCCGATGAAGGCAAGTATCATTTGTTGATTCATTACTATTCTATAGAATGCCCAGTAAAAAAGCGGCACATTTATTATCACTGTTTTACCTTTCAGGAATAACTGACCTTGAATAACCTTGAAAGATTTATTTAATATTCATGACCTTGAATAATCATTCGACTCTCGTGTAATTACTTAACTCTGATTGGTTCTTTTATGATTAATTAATTTGCTGCTCGATCTTTTGAAGGTTATTTGTAGACAACTTTCTTCTTTCGCGCTGCCCTCTTCGTATGGCTTAACAACTCACTGATCCCCATGTTGGATGTCTCTCTTTGAAAAGTGTGATAACTTGACGCATTATCTACTTATCGTAATTTTCAAAGAACATCCGACGTGAGGATTAACGAAATGTGCAGAAATTCTTCCTGAATTTTTTTAGTCACATCAGTCGTCACGAGTTTTCAACGGTTGTTTCCCATCTTTCTGAATGTTCCGCTCTTTAATGGGCTCACTGTACAATTATCCAGTTTACATTGAAAACTTATCAATATAAGAGTCTAATTTCATTTTTAAATTCAAGTTTCTCATTATCAGTTACGAAACTTTTGGCTCTGATCGAAGACTGAATAGTGAATTCCCTCTTTCATTATTATCAAGAGAAAGTCAAGTTATTTTGAATTAAAAAAAAAAAATAATAATAATAATCATAGTAGTGATAATAATAATATATTTTAGAATAGTGTTTTTTTGTTTTGCTTTTTGTTTTTTTTTTTTTTGGCAGTGACTTGTTACCGACATGTTTTCTTAAAAATAATAATAACCCTGTTTAGCACTTTAATTAAGTTAAGATTTAAGCGCATTACTAGACTGGCGTTGAGGTCTCATCAATTTACAGTCGAATTGTCTAGATGTAACTGCAAGTTATGTGCTAAGAGTTTCTTTTCTCGTACTTCTCGCTTGTGAAATTCCCTTCTGGCTCCATGCTTTCCAGACAACTTTAATCTCTAAAAATTCTAATGCAATGTCAATCGCTATCTACTGTTTTCCTAATTACTCTTCCATTGTTCTCGCTCCTCATTAATGTTTCTGTTTTCTAGTTCTTCCTCATCTAGTAGCCCTTTGTTTCTCGGCGGGTAAGGAAAGACATGAGCGAAAGGTATCTCTGGACCGTCATTCAACGACTGAATCAACGTGGCCATTAAGAAAATATAAAGCAGGAAATTAAAAGGTTGAATGTTAATATGTTAAGCGTGTGCGAAACAATGTGGGCAAGCAATGGAGATTTCGTCTGTGACAAACAAAAGACCGGGGAGAAGATGAGAACGGAGTAGGATACTATCAATTATCTGAAAAGATTCTGAAAGGGAAATCCTTTCAACATGTCCACCAAAGTTGTTTATGTACCGACCGTACAAAATACAGAATAAATTGAAAAATGTTACTGCACGCTAGACAATCAGTTATGTGCCATGCATGATACACGCTTAGGCGATCATGTATCTTTCGATACATGACTGACGAGGCAGAGCTTGTTTCGCTACAGTAAGTTGTCTTTTCTTTCTGCGGTAAACCAGTTGCTATCCAAGGCTATAGAACCCAGTCTGTCTTGCTATTTACCCATCGCTGGGGGGGGGGAGAAGAAGAGGATTCATACCTTTCCCAAGAGTATTTGCGCATAAGAATATCAGTCAGTTATGTGCAATGCGTGATGCGCGCTTAGACGATCATGTATCTTTCGATACATGACTGACGGGGCAGATTTTTCCCCGCAGTAGGTTGCCATTTCTTTCTGCTGTAGATCAATTGCCATCCAAGGCTATAGAACCCGGTCTGTCATGCTATTTACCCATAGCTGGGTGGATAAGAAGATGATTTATATCTTCCCCAAGGGTATTAGCACGTAAGTGAATATAATGGATTTGACTGGAATTCGAACTCGGCTCTCCATTACTCCAACGTGCCTCCTACCAAAGCCTAATGCAAATCACAAGAAAGTGAAAATTTCATGGGAAACAATGTAGGCAAGGAGAGAGATGATAAAATAACTGACAGATTTAGACAAGGGACTGGGTTTGAACGCGGGCAAAAATGGGTCAAACAGTGCCCCACGTATCATCAGGTAAGAGCCAATACCTGGTTTGAATAACACCAAAGACATGGATATGGAAAAGACCAGCAGACTCTATAACTGTCAATAAGAGATTTAGGAATGCAGTTTTACATTGCAAAACATAACCAAATACCGACTACGACCACCTTGTAAACTAGGGAGTGAAACTACAGAAATTGAAGAGGGACAAGACAGCACTGAAATTGCAATACAACAGACTCCTGAATAACCCAAATGTGAAGGAAAATATATTAACAGCGTTAAAAACATATACAATGGACAAAATGGGAATAGAAACTCGAAGTGAAATACATTAAGAAGAAACTTTAGTAACATCAGCAGACTAGATCATCCCAAAGAAAAATAGACAAAGAAAAAAAAAGGAATGATAGGTTTAATTCTGGTCATGATGAAAAGGAGACAAAAAACAATGCCACGGTAAGGCACAGAATATAAGACACTGCACAAAGAAATTAGAAACAAATGCAGGCGGACGAAAGAGGAATTCCTCAACGGAAAATGTGCAGAAATAGAAAGTATAAGTATCACAGATAAAGTAGGTTTAAATAAGAGAACTAACAATCAATAAGATGCATAAAATCCAATGACAGAACACTGATATGAAAGAAAAAAAATATTTCAGAGATGGAACGAACTCTATCACGACGAAAGAGGACAACCGGCAATACAGAGAAATATCGAAGGACGAGAAATATTCAAAACTGAAGTGAAATGGGCAATGACCAAATTGAACAGAAACAAAGCAACAGGACCAGACAGTTGAAATAGAGATGCTAGCAGCCTTAGATGATTTCGACATTGACAAGATTACAGACATAATAAATGAAATATACAACAGTGGTGATATGCCGGAAGACCTAAGTAGATATATTCTCATAGCACTGCCTAAGGAGCCAAGTGCAAACGAGTGTGAACTCCATCGGACAGTTAACCTAATGAACAATATAACTTATCATCCGAATTTTGTTGAATAGTGCGCACAGCAGAATTAGACCAACAATTGGATAAGAACAATGCTCTTTCGTTAAAAACATTGGAACAAGAAATGAGATATTTATGCTCATAATAATATTAGAACGAGCAATGCAAATGCAAACGGATCTGTACACAGATTATGAAAACACATTTGAAAAAGTACATCGGAACTGCTAGGTAACTTCGACATATTTGGGAATGATTTTAGAATGATCCAGAACCCATCCTGGCAGTAAAACCGCCTGCATACAGATAGAAAATGAATTCAGTAAATGTACAAAAAATAGAAAAATAGTGTAAGACAAGGATGTGCCTTCTCATCGGACTTATTCAATCTATAGAGTGAAACGATTCTGAGAGAATTAGAAGTCCTACAAGGATTCATTATTGGCAGTCACAATCTTAACAACATAAGATATGCACATGACACATTGTTGATCAAGACCTCCTACAGAAAATAGCGAAGGAAAACGAGAAGAAAGGACTAACAATCAATTGCAAGAAGGCAGAATGTCAACAAAAAATGAAGTGTTTTTAACAGAGGACGTAAAATGCGACACGGAAATCCGAAGACGGAGCATATAGCGAAAGATGCCTTCCAAAAGCTAAGCAAAGGAAAACTTGGTTAGAAACAAAGAAAAAAGTACTGAACTATTATGCAATATCAGTCCTCATATATGGCAGTGAATGCTAGAAATGAAAAAAAAGACTTGAAACATCAGAGATGTGGTTCTACAGAAGGATGATGAGAATACCATAGACGGAACATGTGAGCAACGACGAAGTTTTAGAGAAAATAGAAACAAAAACTACACTTATACTATCAAAAATTGATAGTTGAAATTTAGATCACATAATGAGAAAAGAGGGCTTGGAAAATTTGATTCTCACAAGACAGATTGAAGGCAAGAGAGGCATAAGAAAAAACAGCGCATAACCAGGCGATTGTGAGTAAATGGGTGGCATAACAGGGTTTAGGGGCGAAAAAAATATTATTAAGAGCTACAAAGGATAGGAAATTGTGGAGAGCCATCGTCCTAAAGGGACACCGCACATTGAAGAATAAGAATGCTTTTGTAAGTTATTCAAAATATTTAGGTGATAAAAATATATTTTAAATAACGTTAATTTTCGTTTCTCCCGTGTGCTAAGACGTTACAAGTGATAAAACACACCCTGTCTTTAACTAGGTATTTTTTTTAAATGTTTGCGGATTTAATAGCTTACCGCATATGCAAGTAAGTACAAGTCGTCGACTCTACGATGTAAATTTTCTTTCTGACACAAATATAATGGAGTTGTTATTGAAGATTTGTAGTTATTTTGCCAGTTTACCGCGCAGTAAAATTAATTTGAATTAAATATAACTTGATCGGCAATTAATATTACAATGTAATATGCAGTTAGACAGAAAATTAAAGAATAGCACGCAAAGAGTAGTAACAGGGATGGTGCTCTTGGTGTACATATGACACATAACTGTCAGTTTGTACTATGTGGCTGGGGTGGGGGTCTGTGAAGATATTGTACGGTGTGCCTAGATAAACAAAAGACAAAGTACTGATATGAAGCTGCCGACTGGTTTTCATCATTACTCGTAATATATATGGAATTATACTAGTCACTTCAACGTGGTGACATTGTTACAAAGCTTGTCTTGCTAGATCAATTACGATTCAGTAGTGAGTTCGATCTTCACTAGGTGCCCTATACTTTCGGCCTTGTGCCACATCCAAGTCGCGCTTAGAAAATCACTATATGGCATGATACTAATGGAATATACGGAATTTATTACAATTGAATGACAATTGTAGGCTTATATGTCTGGGGTTTGTCTTTGCTTTTTTCTCGGTTTTCACCTTTCAGTGTGAAGACACAGGATGATTTTTGAGGGCATTTTTCAGGAAAAAATGCATCTTAGCGTATGGGAAATACGGTAATTCTTAACAATGCTTGCTATGTTCTTTGTTGTTTGTGCAATCATCACTTTACAGTAGTGTTTACTATATCCACACTGTCCAATAATCCCGTCAAATTTAGCGTCTCTTTTCATATTTATGTGTATATCTTTTTTTTAATCAAGTTCGATCAAAGCAAGGCAGTAAAGCCACAGAGGCACAATGGTTTACTGTTTGTGGGAGAAATAGAAACAGGTATATTGTAAAGGAGGGAGAACAGAGGAAGAATAATCAGGACGACAGCAGATGAAGATTCACATTGAATTTAAACTTTCGCAGATTAAAGTTGGCTAGAAATCATGGAGCCGAAAGGGAGTTACACAAGCGAGAAGTGCGAGAAAACAAACTGTTGGCTTGGAATTTAAATGCCAACCGTTATATTTCTGTTATCCTATTGTTCTATCTCCTTCATAACATTTTGTCTCATATTCTCTCACACTCGGTAAGCCCTTGTGTCTTAGTGACTTTATTGCCTTGCTTGGGGTGAAATAATTAAATTAAAAAATGTGTCAAAATCGTTACTGTCACCACGAATCTTCTTTCTTTTCCATCAACACACCATTCGGATTAGTTCGTCTTTTCTACAATACTTGAGAAAAGAGAAACAAAAAATATTCAGTCACCTCATTCTTTTTTTTTATATATACAAATGACTCCAAATTAACCACTATATATCTGTTTTTTTTCCGCTATCTAACTTATTATTTTTTTTTTATTGCAGACTATACGGAAACAGTTCTTTGCCAATAAATTTAAACTAAAAGACGGTTTATCCTTCAAACCTAAGCACAAAGATAAACGAGACAATTGTTTGAACGAATTTGCACAAATATACGGCTACATGCCTCTTATATTTACTCAGTATGAAGCAGACTACCTCATTGGAAAACAACAATACAATAATAAATTTTATAGGGTAACGTAAACATGTAATTTGTGGCGGACATGTTCGAAATTTGGTACCAGTGAACAATCTCATAGAAATAAAATTAAAGATAAAACGATGTAGGTAATAAGTGATATGACTATATACCAACAACAAAAAGTTGGTTGAAAGAGTTAAATGAATAGAATCGCTTGTTTTTTTTAATAGTGTCCATAAAAATTGTGGGAGCTGAATTGTGTAGTTATGTAATAATGGTTAAAATTGGTAATATAGGTGTCTGTGTGTGTGTGTGTGAGAGAGAGAGAGAGAGAGAGAGAGTGAGAGAGAAAGAGAGAGAGAATCAATCCGTTTTTGTATGAAATATTAACGTAAAAAATAGATAAATATAAATATTATTTCTCACCGGGTTCAGTGGGGATACGACAAGCTTCTATGTGTGAGTATGAGTGTGGGTGGGTTTGGTAGCAACAGACTGTCAAACGTGGACCATGGTGAAAATAACTATGACTGTAGATTTATTATTGACTATTTTACAACAATTATGGCACAAGGACAAAGGAAGAAGTGGAGTAAGGCTGCTCAACATTAACTATCCTAGACCTAGCTAATCAGATTCACGGCCCATTCATTCATTACAACTGCTCATTCACTACAAGAACTGATTCATCACCATTCAATCTACCATATAGCACAATACCACATGTTCACATGGAGCCTACAAAAAGAACCATGATACCAAAAAGTTATTATTTACAACTGTCCAAATATCCCCTCCCCCTTTAGAAACATATATAAAAATATAATGATATGGATTTAGTGGGGAGGGAATGGACCCACAAAACAAAACTAAAATATGACAAAACATTCAAACTAAAATAAAATATGTTAGTAAGGCATGTCCACCCCAGAAAAAATTAGAGCGGCCGCTGTATTCTGCCGATAGGTAGAATCAAGAAGCTCGCTCATTAGAGGATAGGGAACGGAAAAATAAATGATGGAGTGTGAATATAAAAAAAAAAAACTGACCAAGTAAATATAAAAGGGGAACAAAAACAAACTGGAGAGGTTGTGAATTTCAACATGGATCATAACAAAAGATAATGCCGGAACAACACTTACTGACATTAACTAGGTAAACAGGAGAGTCTATCTTAACCAGGGGAGGGTTCGTCAAGAAACCGCCCCGTTGCGTCAAAGACGACTTTAAAAAGGAAAATTAAGGCTGGTCCCGTTCACTCGAACCAAGCTCGCTACTTTTGCCCACCTTTCGCTAAAATCTAACGATAACAAACGCTTTGTATCAGTTCTGATCTCCATGATGCCCAAAGAATCCGAGCAATTGAGGCAATAACTATGACTGATCCTTCTCTTAAACCGGTTCTCTGTCTTTATTTATACCTGAGCCCAGGATAAAATCGGCTCCGATTTAGAATTTTTTTATCTTGGCGGGAGGCTGTCTGATTGGATGAAAGAAATATATTCTATTATCCGGAAGCGTGTGTACGCACAGACACATTTTCGTCACATGGATTTTAGGCACGGGAGCGTTAACTTCCTGTTTGGTTCCCACAGTTCATAAATATTATTTTGTTTTTATAAATGTTATGAGACCTTACCCATAATAACATAATGGACTATTCCATACGTAATAAATACTGCGCCTCAAGAGGAAGCAGATAGTTCAACCTGAAGTATGGAGTGAGGTCCGTCAGGAGTCAGTCGAGTCAGAGGCAGTCCGAAAACAGAGTCGCGTTCAGACAATTACTACTAAACCTGATTGTTCGTACTAACACTTTCTACTTCTCTGTATATATTCCTGTTTGTAATATATCGGTGTTATTCCATATACGTGTTCGAGTTCTTTTTTTATTGGTTCTACCTTGGACTATCACCGTGGTACAAGGAACCGGACCATAACAATAAAATCGTCGGATGAAATGCTAATATGGTTAATAGGAAAATCATCTTTATACCACCGTTTGAACACTGAAACGTAACTGTTTTACAGAAATATATAAACAAAGTCTGAAACCACAAAATTTACCCTGTTCCTAATAGTACGAAGCAGAACAACACTGAATACGTTGTTTTAACACTACACAGACTCTAAAATTGAGGTACATGCACTTAGAAGTTGGATTAACTGAATGACAAAGTGGAAAAAATTCGACATTTTTCAGTTATACGACTACATATAATGCAAGTGAGGAGTAGAGCGATCTTAAACGACTACATAGATTATATTTACTTTAATAATACATAGTAATCTCATAGTTTTAATTATTCTATACTAATAGCTTCAATGTTCCCATGGTCAATTTTTCACAGCTGGCTTCTATATAGGGTTAGGGATCGTTTAAAACTTGTCATATAATTGAAAAATGCTCAAAATTTCATGTACCACTGATATTCCTCTAAAAGCACTAAAAATTAAGTAATATTCTTGAATATATATATATATATATATATATATATATATATATATTGTATGTATTTAGGCAACATTTTTTCATTGATGCTTGTTTCATTAAATAATATAGACAAGTTTTGTCTATTTATTTTATGTAAAATCTTTTAATATCGTCTGATAAGCTTAATAACTATCATTAAACGAAGAAAGAAAATCACAATATTGATACATATTTTTAAATCCTATCTGAGCTTTCGGCTTACATAATCCATTATCAAAGATGACAATTACATTACAATATATTAAGCAATACACGGACAAAACAATGATGATCGTCTGTTTCTGTTTACATACAAGACGCTGGAAGCGAAAATCGCACCGCAGCTCATGACGTCACACATAACCATGCGAGAGTGAAAACAAGAAGTATTAAGTATGGGAAGCCGTTGGTATGTTACCAAATATAGGCATTTAACAATATTTGTGGAGATGTCATAGTTTATTTTGTTCAGGTTAGGTTTCAATTGTTTTATGTATATAGCTTCAAGAATTTTTAGTTTTTGTTTATTGATTTCATGTTTAAGTATAGTTGTGTTTTCCTTGTTGAAAACACAACTATACTTAAACATGAAAGCAATAAACAAAAACTTAAAATTATTGAAGTTATATGCATAAAACAATTGAAACCTAACCTAACCTGAACAAAATAAACTATGACATCTCCACAAATATTCTTAAATGCCTATAATATATATATATATCGTATCTCGTATCTCATTCTCTGATGAAGCTTTAATAAAAGTGAAACATGTTAGATTGATAAACATTTCCTATTTGTTCTTTATCCTATCCTATCATATCTCATTCTCTGATGAAGCTTTAATAAATGTGAAACATGTTAGATTAATAAACGTTTCCGATTTGTTTTTTATCATTTTATAAAGAATAATTTTTTTTAAACATTTTTATCCAAAAATTTATTTTTAAAAAAATACCAAATATGTAAACCTGCTACAATGCAATATTTATTATTTACCATTTTATAAATAAGTAAAAAACAAAAAATGAATAAACATATGACAAACATTTCATTCAGAAAAAGAAATGTTCATAGCCTATTTTAGTGAATTTATGTGGAGAATGAAAGCAATGCTGGAAAATGTATATTTTCATAATGTAGAATTACAGTTCCTCGTTATGGATTTATATAAATTTTCTTGTTCACAGACATTATATTCATATTTATTTCTTTATAAAATGGTAAATAATAAAATATTTCGTTATATTTCGTTCGCATATTTTTATAATCTTGTAAATATAAAATTATTCTTGCAAATAAACAATCTAAGAAATAATCTTTAATATCTTTGTTATGAAGAATAAAGAAAAAATTTAAAATCCACTTTCATATGTTTGGCTTTTATTAGAATTGTTATTGTCGTTTGTGAAATATGTAGCCATGGTCAAATGCAAAATAAGTAACAGAACTGCCTAACAAACAGAATTGGCAAAGTTTGCAATAACAAGAAACAGTAAGAAGAACAAGGCAAGAAAAATAATGTAAAGCAAACAAACAATATTTGACACACAAAAGCAAGTTCTGACAAAGGAACGTAGCGTCCTAACTTTCAAGACAAGACAGACCGGGACTAAGTCAGATGAAACTGAGAACTGGCCTATTTTATTGGCTAGAAAAAAATCCCAGCATGCATTCATGTGCTTCTGCCTATAAAATCGGAAGGGGTAAGTGTTTTGTAGTTATTCCCACTAGTTTTTAAAACAATAAAAAATGTTTAGTGTACCATGGGATCACAATATTTCTGTCAATGAATTCAGAAATTTGAGTTAAAGACCTGCAAATTAATTGAAAATATCGCAGTAATAATCGGAGAATTTGGAATGATGAAGGAAGGAACTGAGAAATTTCTAAACACAATGCATGGTAAACCTTCTTTGCAAGAAATCCCAAAGATACTATCGATTGTACTTGCCCATGTATTGTGGAGAGTTCTGTGTTCATAGATACTGGCAAGATATGGCTGATAACTTTGTACACACACACACACACACACACATATATATATATATATATATATATATATATATATATATATATATATATATATGCACAAAAATAGAAAGACGCTTACTGGAATTCCGGCAGCACTCAACACACGAACGCTCGCAATAAACGTTCCTACTAGATTTCAAAAACAGCACAAAAATATATCTCAAGCAGTCAAAATATGAAGAAACTAACAACACCAAAACAAACCCCCTTGAAAATGCCTAAGGGATTGGCCGAAAGCGCTTGGGACAATGAACGGTATGGACAGCTTTTGTACTCGCTCGTTCTCACCAAACGAGGAAATAACGCTGGAAGAACTAAATAAAAATTAATGAAATTGTCCTTGTCCGTCATACTTAACGAAAATATGTCTAAAAGAAAGGTTTCTGCCAATATATATATATATATATATATATATATATATTGTTTACAGAATGTGTAACTGAAGAATGGAAGCATTACCCATTTCTTGCCCCAGTTGCCTGGTTGACACTCGGCAAGTAATGAAGCTCAAGAAGAAATTTTAAAAGAATTTTTTTTAATAATAATAATAATAATAATAATAATAATAATACAAATTAGTTGTAAGAAGAAATAATGTTAATATTAATAAAAATGCAAAAAAAATACTACATAATGATACATAATAATAATGATTAACAATGTATAATGAAAGTTCACAAAGTCCAAATCTTCAGGCGTGCGTGCAGACACGTATGCACATGCACACACTCACACGTACACATGCATGCATGCACGCACAGCCTTTTCGCAAATTCTCTTTTGGCAGGAAAAGTAAGTTGCTTTTATAGCAGATTCGTGGACCCTTTTCAAGTTTTCGATTTGTGGAGTAGAGAAATGGATTAGCATATTTTTCAATCCATTCCACTGAATGTGAGGCGTCCACGATTTTTTTTATTATTATTACTGGCGTTATGCTCAATCCAAAAACCATTCGGGTTAAAAATACCTGAGTTTTTTTAATAACACCGTTTAGAATGGTCATAGCGATTTGTATACGCACACTCACAAGTAAGCCTTCCGCAAGTCAAGAATAGAAACATTAGACCCCCTTTGTCGCCACTCACTTAACTTCTGCGTACACACCTGTGTGCGCGACAACATACTCGTTCAGCTTACGACAGTCCAACACTGGACGCACATTCCCCTTGTTCATTTGCACCACTACCATCAATGGGATTAGGTCTCTTGGGGAGGGCTAGTTCCTTTTCTGGATACGGTCACAACCATCCGTTGTCTAGACATGTCTGGAACTATCGTTCATATTCTTCTGACTTCTTTGGACACAGTATACTCGGGTACCGTATTTCCGTTGCTCTGGTGGATGACCATTTGTCTATTTCCAGCTTGCAGTCCTGATATTTGTGTTTTTGTCAAGTTCAGCGCTAAAGTCTGTCTCATCGATTTTAAGGGGTGCACATATCGGCAACTTCCGTTGCGAGAATACATCCATACCTGAGCTGATTATTCGAACTCCATCCAAATTCCTGATAATGTCCATCCCCAGGATGGGGTCGAATCCCAAAAATCTACTGTCCTCTACTAGGACAGTGGATTTAAATGGATTCAGGACAACTATTCATTGACTCTTAAGGTACTTTCCTTTGACCTCCAGTACATTCATGCTCATTTTGCTCCAAGTAACACAATTTGAATTATTCATGAAAAATCGGGAACAGCCCGAATCCATCAGTATCGTACATGGTCTCCCATCTAAGAGCAACTTTATCACTGAGAGAGCCTTATTTCTTTTGTGGGGAAGAAACTGGCGATGACAACTTGTCCTATTGTCCATTTCCCTGACACTGCGCCGCAATATGACCTAGTCCTTGGCATCGAAAACACAATACTTGTTGATAGGCCTTTTGTGGATGGCTAACGCTCGTCCCTGCGGGTCGATACTGGCAATCATTCGCATAATGATTATGTCCGGAGAATCTATAGCAGCTGATGTTGGTAGAACACTTACTGAAGGGAACGTCAGTTTCAATTGGAATGGTGGCTGGCGTGATGGGTTCTTCAACTGTGATTTCATCTTTTATAACAGCATGGGCCTTACATCTTTCTCATTCATTCTCAAAGTCGCTCGCAGTGCTTATTTCATATAGTTCTGAAGTCCCACCGTAAAAGAACATGTTAGACCCTACTGCGAAATTCTCCCAAACAGAGAAGGAAGATTTCGTAAATCTGCAAGATATGCATCGACGAACTCTCCAGAAAGCGAGCCATAAACTGTTCGTAGGCCATTTCTGTTGAAATTTGTTTGTTTTCCCTTTATTTCTGTGATGTCCAACTTTGCTTCCTCACGGAGCTGTTGAGACACGTCAGAGGCACCACCGCTCAAAGGTAGTGAAAGAATGTGTTTTAGTCTTTTTATCACGTGTGACGGTTACACACCTGGCCCAGGGTCGGATCCTTTGGTTACGGCGCCAACGGTGACGTCGCTCCTCCTGGTCGCTCCTCCTGGGTCCAAGCGTGCCGCTCCAACCCCTTGGTCAGATGATCACCAGCCTCGCCTTTCCCGACTCGCTTCCAATACCTGGTCACTAAAAGCAACTGTACCGATCTCCGGTCTGTCTACCCACGCTGTGTTTAGATCTTAGACAGACAGGACCAGCAGGGATTGGGGCCGATACAAGTTGAGTCCGACGGGGGTGGCAAAACACAAATAAAAGAAAATAAACTCACGAGACAAAAGATTGCTGATGAAAAATGGGTAACAACCCTTTATATCTTAATGTCCGCTACATAAAAACAAAATTGTTCTCATTTCCCGACCCGCTTCTCTGGACTATGGCATTAATTTCTATCCACACAACCTAAAGATTTCGAATTGCCTACTCTTTAGAATTGTGTATGTCGGAGTGTGGTTTGTTCGACACTGGGGCTAATTTCTATCGATCATTCGCAGTTGATTCTTCTCTCCGACTTCTGAGTTGTATTTCTTCTTCTTCGTCGACTTAGGCTGGAAGTTCTCTTGTCTTCGACTTGGGTTGTATTTCTTCTTCTTCGTCGACTTAGGGCTGGAAGTCCTCTTGTCTTCGACTTGGGCTGGAAGGATCTCTTGCCGCAACTCAGCCGCAACTCTCTGTCGTGGAGGTGATCTCTTCTCGTGCCGTCGGGGCTGAACTCTTCTGTCGTGGAGGTGATCTCTTTCGCTGCCGTCCGGGGCTGAACTCTTCTGTCTTCGACTTGGGCTTTTTCTTGTCTGAGGATTCTTTTGCCCCAAAGGGGCAGTGAATCGGGCCCGATGCCCGCGTTCAGGCTCTTTTGCCCGCGGTAACTCTCCTACATTCTCAAACAACTCAACTGATTTCTGTCGACTGGGGTCCTGCTTTTATTGACGCCGCAACAAACTGGGGTGGGTCTGTCGGCGTCAGGGGTTTTTCTCGATAATTCCAAAAGTCGCATTATTTTGATTTCTCATTATCGCTATTGTTTTCACCCTACTTCCTCATAGTGCTTTTTGGTGGGGAGGCGCATATCCATCTCTCTCGGTCTCTCGTATGTCAGGTGACCGCTTTCGACTAATGAGATTCTGATCGAGCATTTCTTTCTTTTCTTTTCCGCAGCCACGTGACCGTTTTCGGCTAATGGGATTCTGGTTGAGCATTTCTTTCTTTTCTTTTCTGCAGCCACGTGACCGTTTTCGGCTAATGAGATCCTGATTGGGCGTTTCCTGCAATCAATCGGGGCGGGCTTATATCGTTCTTGTTCTAAAAAACAAAATCTAATTTTTTCCTTTTTTTTCGCACGTACGAAAAATGACCATCTTGGCCTTCTCTCACCCTGGACTTTGTCAAACAGCCCGCCGCTAATTAGACTTGACTTCAGAAAGGATCTGTTCCGCCTTCTTGGCGCCCTCTGTGAGCCAAAAGCAATTGTCCCTCTTTTTACCTCTTTGTTTTTCCTGATAGTCAAAATCTTAATTATCTACATTGAAAATGTCTCCACTTTATTATTGTGGGGTTCTAATTTTTTTAACAGGTCAGAGCCTGTATACCGTTCCACCGGTCCTCCCCTCAACCCAAAAGACACTTTTTCTCTGATTAAGATTGTTTCATTGTTTCCCAAAATTTCTCTTTATCAAATTGATAAGGTGTCTTTCCATGCAAAAGTAGGCTAGGTGCTTTGACCGATATCTGGCTTCCATCAAGCGGCCCGTTTTGATATCATGTCTTTTTCCTTTCTTTCTTCTTATTATTTCTAATTCTATTCTTCAATTGTCTTTAAAAAATTCGGTCAACATGCTAGCTAAGATATCTTTCTGACTCGTGTTTTTGTTAATGACCGCTTTTTTATTTCTCGACCTCTCTCTTTCCCCCTTCTTCTTCCCTTAGGATCGTCCAAGTACAATCTTAGTGAATTATTTTCAACTCAATTATTTTCCGTTTTAAAAAAAATCAACAACCTGTTTAGTAAACCGAGTAAGAAAAAATTAAATCATATTTCTATGAATATTTCTAATAATGCAAGGTGCCACAACGCACATTCTGCAAACAAGCTCTGATTTTTCGAGCCATTCAAGTACAGGTGGGGCTCATGGCTGAATCATCGAATTTAGGAAACAGTTTCCAGTTTCAGGTCAAACAATGTGTCTGCCATATCTTAAATGCCGAAATAGCTTGTACTAGCAGCATGGCCCGGCGTTACCCGTGCTTGATTCAAAAATCGTACGACTCATACAGCAATCGCTATCACTTGACTTAAAATATTTTTGCCCATCCTTGCCATTAAAGGAGTGCCCTTTGCCGTGCTGATGTTGCTACAAAATGAACACAAAACGATCAGCTTTAAAAAAGGACTCGTAACTGGAAAAACCGAATGAAAAAAGAATGTTAACAGCAAATCCTTTTTCACACCCAACCCAGTTCTGCGGAATCAGAATCAACGTTGAATTGGAGTAAAGTGCCATGCAGATTTAAATTTTTCTCACTTGTGACGAATGCAGCTATCGATTTTTTGCATGCTAGCATGCTAGTTAATATTCGTGTCAATCAGCTGTTGGCTTTCACGCTGGCCAATAGAATCTTCCTACCTATTCGTGGCAGCCAGCTATAGGCTCTCACTCTGGCCAGTAGAAAATGGTCGCAAACTACATGAAAACTGCCGTAGAAGCATGAAAAAATCGATTATTTCCACTATCGATGGGAGTTGGGAAATGCAAAGTCGGTCTTGGCCTTCCCGCTAACTTGGAGCATGTGTATGTAAATTTTGGTGCAAATCCGTCGAAAATTGCGGCCGTGCATTCGTTACACACACACACACACATGCACACACACACACACATCCTGCCTTTTATAGATAGAGATAATAAAAGCTCACAAAGCCCGCCTACGCTTACAGACGGGCGAACGCAGGCTTACAGATGCGTGAACGTACAGAGAGAGAGAGAAAGGGAAAGGGAGAGAGCGATAAATCGATTAGCATATTTTTCTATGTACTCCATTCCACTCAATGAAGCTTGAACCACGACTGGTTAGCAGAAGGTAATTTGTATAAACTCGCTGACCTCGTTCGGCGAGTAAGCGTTTTTCTTTCTTTCTTTTTTCCACTTTTTTATTGTTTTATTTTATTTTTTTTGTTTGTTTTGACTTTCGGGTTATGTCACCCTTTTCTTCTATACAGCTTACAAACGTGATAATTTGAGCTTAGTTATTTACCAGTTAATTATTTACCTCCATGAGATCGCTAAAAATCAGCAGACCATGATGAAAACATGCTCCAAACGTAATGAAAAAAAAGTTTTATCGTCAAATCAAAATCTCTCTTATTATTAAGAGGAAAGTATTTTTTTAATTATTTTATTAAATTTTTTTACTCCTTTTTAGAACATTCGAAAATTTAATTTAAAAATAATTGTTTTTCTTGCTTCGGCGCTTGTGTTCACTTTTAGCATAACAAATTTTCACCTTTTTCTTTTTTTGCGGTGACAGACATTAATTTGAAATTTCTTGCAAATCTTATTATAAAATCCAGATTGTGTGTGTGTGTGTGTGTGTGTGTGTGTGTGTGTGTGTACGTTTATATATGGGATCGGATTTCCTACATTTTTCAACAAACCTCATTTTTTTTTTTGGCAGGTAGTGTTTCTTATTGTCTTGCACACTTTTTTCTTTATTTTTACATTCAGAATGCTTTAAAAATTCCATTTACTAGATAATTGTTTATAATAAAATTCTATTCAATCGGTAGACTCATCACAATGTTTTTGTTTGAGTTTGGGTTTGACCAATTCGTAAAAGAAAAAAAATAATTAAGACATGCGTGTCCGTCAACCTTAAACAATAATCTTTGTCAATTTAATTTTCAGTCTTTATGATGGTCGATACTTGATCTATCTCTTACTGTTGCATCCCCGGGCAACGCCGGGCTCTACTGCTAGTATTAAATAATTCTCGGTGTTTACTCAAATTCCCAGGACTTATTCACAAATGAATGAAATTATTTTTTAAATTTTTTTATTAGAAAATGTTGGTAAAAATATTTTTTTACATATGTTTCTCCACTTAATTTACTTAATTTTATGAAAGCTTCAGAAATTCATCGAGATAATTTGTAGTGAATATATTAGTTAAAAGCAGAATTTTTTGAAGAATTTAACCGATTTTATTTTGCAAAATTGGACCTTGTCTTACCAAAAATCTATTCTGAATTGAAAAAAAAACGCAATACAACCAAGATATTATATAATTAGAGGAGCTTTCAATTGCTTTTATGAATAATATTTATTAAAGAAAATATTGTCTAAAGAAAAAGCATTTCCGATGAAAAATGAATTTTTGCAAGATTTGTTTTCATATTTTACAATTGAAAATTGAATAATTTATAAAGATTTTGAATCTTTTAAAGTTCGATTTCGATGAGATAATCTTTAGGGAATATTGTTACTATGTAAAACTATATTTACTAATCATATATTTTAAAGCATATTATAATCTGAAGACCCCGACTTTTTTAAAAGAATTTCGATTTGTTTTTATATATGTATATATCAGGTCATCCCATAAGTTCTGTCCAAATTTTGAATAAAGAAAACAAGTGACCAAATGTTACATTTAATTACAGATTCAATCAACAATGTATTTTCCCTGATTATCTATGACTTCCTTCCATCTATTAACAAGCTTACTAATTCCATTACTGTAAAATTCTTTTAGCTTTGATTCGAAGAACTCACAAATGTCAGTTTTAACCTCTTCCTGTGTTACAAAAGCTGTTTCTTCCAAATGATTCTGTAAGCTACGAAACAAATGGTAGTCTGAAGGAGCAAGATCGGGAGAATAAGGTGGATGAGAAATTTTCTCCCAACCAAGATCTTCGATCTTTTGTGACGTGATTCTTGCTGTGTGGGGTCCTGAGGAAACATCACCCCTTTTCGATTCACTAGAGCAGGTCTTTTTTTCGCCAAAGCTTAGTTCAAACGCTCTAATTGCTGACAGTATATTTGAGCATTAATTGTTGCATTAGGTGGTAAGAATTCAAAGTGGATTATTCCTTGGCGACCCCACCAGATTGAAAGAACCTTTCCCTTCTCGGCTGTGGCTGGGGTCCTTCCCCTTTACGTCGGCAGTCACAAGTCTATCCAAAAAAGGTGACACAAGTTGACGAGAATGGAGAGAAAAGCAGATGTCAACTCGGGATTTGAGGTTGAGGCACCCATTTTCCAAGTTTAGGAACTTTTCCAAGTTGTTGAAGATGACGATGAACAGTTGTATGCTTTTAACTGTGAACCACTGCCAATTTCTCAACTGATAAAGCAGGATTTTCTTCAAGGGCTGCTTCAAGAAGCTTTTCATCAAACTCAACTGGACGTCCGGTTCGATCTTTATCTTCAAGGGTGAAATCTCAACCTCTGAATTTTGCAAACAATCTTCTACAAGTTCTTTCATTCACACATTCCTCTCCATAAACTGAGTGAATGTTTCTAGCCGCTTCGGCTGCTGAGTTTCCTTTCTTGAACTCATAAAGCATTATATGCCTCAAATGATTCTTGGGTACTTCCATGTTAGCAGGGTTTTAATCAAACAAAATTTAATTTTATTGTTCTCTGAAATAAAATTTGATCAGTTTAAATGCATCTAAACTTAAAAATAATGTTCAGTTCCATTAGACATTATAAAATACTCTTTAAATTTTGTTCATTTTAACAAAAAGTTAAAATTCGGACAGAACTTATGGGATGACCTGATAGATGAAGAATTTCTGAAATATGGATGTATAAACCGATAAAACTATTAATAAAATTCACGTGTTTAATGGTTGTCCCCCCTTACGGAAAAAAAACAAACAAAACCCGAACGAAAGTTGTCTGCTATATCATAGATAAATATGAACACGTTCGGTGGTCAATCCGCCGTCAATAAATCGATTGACACGTGAGAAAAACGAGACCCCGTGGTTAAGAAATGATTGTATAAAACATTTAAGTAAGTAACTTTTGCAAAATCGGAGACGGTCTTCTGAATCGAAAATTTAAAAAACGCAATAAAACTAAGACATTATTTGATTAGAGAAGCTTTTAATTGCTTTTATTCATAATATATATTTAAGAAAATATTGTTTGAAGAAAAAAACATTTCCATGTAAAATGAATTTTTACAAGATTATGTTTTCATTTTTACAATTTAAAATTGAATAATTTATAATTTATAATTTATAATTTATAATAAATTCAATCTTGTACAGTTCAATTTCGATGAGATAATTATTAGCGAATATTGTTATTAAGTAAAGCTATATTTACTAAATATATTTTATAAGGCTTATTACAATCTGAAGACCCCGACTATTTTTTAAAGAATTTCGATTTGTTTCTATATATGTATATAGATGCAGAATTTCTGAAGTATGGATGTACAAACCGATAAATCTATTCATAAAAGGTCACGTTTTTTAAGGGACTCTTAGGGGGAAAAAAGCAAGACCGTAATGAAAATTATCGTCTACACACCATAATTAACTATGAACACGTTTGACAGTCAATCAGCCATCAATAATTCGATTGACACGTCAGAAAAGCATGACCCTGTAGATTGTAAATGCTTGTATACAATATTTTATGCTATAAGTAATTTTTGTTTCAAATCAGATTAACTTAATTTTAAATTTGCTAATTTTTTCTCAGATAACGTTTCAGAAATATATATTTTATTTTTGCGAGATTTATAAAAAGGAAAAATAAGTTTTGTTTACAAATGTCCCAAAAAAATGACTGACGTGATCGATTTTACTGAAAAGAATGAACTTTATTCTAATCAATATAATTTCTGTCTGAAATGCATCAAAGTATTTTGCCTACCGGATATAGTAAATTTAATCCTTTAGCTTTCATTTAAAGCTAAATTGAAAACTTCAGGAAAGTTTTTTCGTTTTTAAAAATTCATTTTAAACCTTATGTATACCGATTTCGTGGAGGTATCTACTATTAATACTATATTTATATAATATTTAAGTTGTATTTATATAATACTATATTTATTAATACTCTGTTTATATTTACATTTACCATTTCTATCTACATACGAATGATATAATTAATATTATAACGAATAAATAGATTTCGTGTAATTCTAGTTAGACATGCAAAAAAGTATAGGAGTTGGCTACACAAATCAATGTTATACGCACAAACCAGAATCTGTCCGAGAGAATAAAAACATAGCTTTCTATGGGACTTCAAACGAATCACCCCGCCCACGCCAAAAGGCAAATTAGAATCATCGTAAACAAAAAGAAGAAAACTTGTCATATAATGGATTTCACTGTTCAAGATGAATTATTTTAAAAATTGTGAAAAACTGGAAAGATATTCATTCATCGCAAAGAATGTAAAAATAAATAAAAAAATGTAGGTGGCCAGAAAAGAAACAGATATGATTTTTTTTATATGTATAAAGGTAATAAAAGAATTAAGTCAGTAAATGTTTTTAATCTAAGATTACTCGGTGTTCATACGTCTTTTAGAAGAATTCACTTCCTGTACAAAACTGAAATTGTACATTAAATTCAAGCTGAGACATGCAGTATCAAAAACGAAACAGAAAAATCGTTGTCTTACAGTTTTCTTTGTCATGGTTTGCGGAAGTTACAGTAATGGCGATTATGATAGAGAATTGTTAAAATATGTCGGCTAGGATGCCGTAACTCTGAAGTGTCGAGGGAAAATGTCGAGGAAACACACATGTTATATTTAACGAAACAAGATAAAGAATTTATTTACAAATTTACACATTTGAAGTTGTCAGTAGCTTGTTTCAGGAAAAAGAATCAAATATTTAAAGTCCGTAGTTTCAATGAATTGCCAAGAAGAGAAAATGTTCATATTAAATCATCGGACACAAAGCGATATTTCAAAATGTTTAAAACAAATAAGAGAGTTCATTTATCACATAAATGTTGTACGGTTGTATTCAACATGAATGAAAAGATAAGGTACTTAGCTTTTGAGTTGAATAGAGTTCTTTGAAATTACCCTGCTCTCATTAGAGGCTGATAATGTATCAGCGTGTAATTTCACACCAGCGTTATTCAGATGCGTGGAACTCTGGTTTTCTGCCTCCTGCTTATTTCTGCTCTCTCTCTCTCTCTCTCTCTCTCTCTCTCTCTCTCTCTCTCTCTCTCTCTCTCTCTCTCTCTGCGCCTTGATTCAACCTTCTCTGCCTATTTATATCAAAAAGCGATTTCACTTCGCCTCGTTACTTTTTTCTCAGTTTGTAAACCGCTCCCTTTCGCATTGGTCAAAATAAATTTTCACAGAGGTTCGTTAAAATATTTTTATAGTTGTACTTTACAAAAATGGCAGCAGACTTGATCAAGGCCGGCGCAAGGGTCTCGCCCATGGCGTTCTATATTAACAGACCTCTGCGTAGCGCTGCTACCTCGTTAGACTGGAGGCCGGCTGACAATTAGATCGCTTTAGTTTCAGTTTGAGCGAACTGCTGCGTACTGTGTACTCTTATGTTGTTGGCTCGAGAAATTCAAAGGAATCTTTTAATTTTACCTTTGGTTGGAATATCATTTAAATTATTTATTTGAAGTAAGTATATTTGATTATTTTAGTTTGAGTCCATACATTATTTATATTTAAATTGTAAAAAGTAAACTTTGGTGCTTAAATTTACTCGGACAAAAAGATTTACTTAAGTTTAAAAAGCCTTAACATTTTAAAATTAAAGTTTAATTCATTTTTGGCATTTTCCCTCTTAAAGTTTGTTCAGCATTTTTTGATTAAAGTTTAAAGAATTATTTATTGATAAAATGCAATTCTTTTTGAGAAATTTGTGTTATTTTAAGAAGCAAAACAAAACGTTTAACAAATTTGAACAGAATTTAATTTAGTTTCTTCAAAGACGTAAAGAAAACTATTTTTATTATAAAATGAATTAAAAATGTTTGTTTTTTTTTCATAAATTCAATGTCATTACTTAATTTGATATTTATTTTTGATATCGCTAAAACAAAACATTGTTATGAGTGAAAACATAACGTCAACGAAATTAAAGTTTAATTTTCTGAAGTTTTTAACCATGATAAAAAATTAGCATAATCAACATTTTTCTATTAAAAGTTTAAGTTTGAATAATAAATTTGAATAAAATTTTAATAGAGAAAGGTTCATTAACATTTCTCTATTAAAACTTTATCTAACATTTCCATTAAAAGTAAAAAAAAAAAAAAACAAAACAAACGAATTTCTTCGCGCTTTTGTTTCCGAAGTTAAAGAATAAATGATTATTTTTACTACATTAGTTACCAATTGGTGAACTGTAAGTATTTTTTTACTGATTAGAATTAAAGAAAAAAATAACAATAATAAATTTATTACATGCAGTTAATGTTAATATTTTAATTATTTATTTTTTTTTTTTTAGAAAGGTCTCCTTTTTTACGCCTTCTGACTACAAAATTTATTTTACAAGACAAGAATAATAATGCCATTTTATTTATATTTACTTTAATATTTTTCTGATATTATTGTTAAAGGACAAAATGCATTATTTTTACTTTACTTTTAATTGTTTTGCTTTAAGGTAAAAAAAAAAGTTATATATATTCCTATTTATATAGTTTAAAGCGTATTAAAATAACCAAACTAAAGGCTACTTATGAATATTTTTAAATTTAATATAAAGTTTTAAAGTAAACAACATTGGCCTTCAAATTTTGATACCATAAAAAGAAAAGTTAATGGAAAAATACGTCCAAAAAATCCACTATTTGTATGACCAGATGTGCCAAGTAGTCAAATACCAACACCCTCAGCTGTTCAAAGGAATATAAAAAAAAACCTCCAGTACTGTTAGAAATCAAATTGCTGATGAACTTAATGCTTTTTTAGAATTAGATAAAATTATACAAATTTGAAAGAAAGTCTGTAACAACAAAAAGATTTTATATGTCCAGTTGTAGCATTTTTTGGATGAAAATATTTTAACTGTTCAATTATCAAAATCTATTGATGGTATTCCTTTCTAACAATTTGCGCTTTGAAACATTTCATTATGGAGTTAAGTGTTATATTAGCAGCCTGTCCAAAAATCATATAAATACAGTTGATACTTGATCAAAACTGGAAGAAATCATCCGATATTTAAATTCTATGGCTTTTGATCACAAGAAAAATATCCTGAGTCAACAATTTTTAGCAATGGCTCCCAAAATGGTTGGAATAAAATACAGCTCAGATATAGTTGTGCATGCTTTTGGGTACTATGCAAGATCACTGACATTGTATAATGAATTAAGATATGATTTTCAATTACCCTCATTAGCAACATTATGAAGGATGACGTCAAAAGTTTCAAAACTTAATGAAAAATCTTTTTTGTTATCTATATTAATACTCTTAATACCAGTCAAAAAGGGTGCATAATTTTCCATGATGAAATATATATCAAAAAGATGTTGCTATATCAACAACTATTTGGTAAATCAGTTGACAATCCATCTACTTGCTCAAACAGTACTTGGTATAATGTTGATATATCTCAATGGGGGTCCAAATTTTCTTACAAAATTGATTCCAATTTCAAAATTAGCATCCGCCTTTTTATTTGAACAAATTGAGTTAACAGTCCAAGCCATCACATCTGTACCAGCTGATGTAAAGGCTATTATATGTGATGGCAACCGCGTAAATCAAGCTTTTTTTTAAAATTATATCCTACACTTCCTGAAAAACCTTGGTTAACTGAAGATAATAAACATTTGGCTTTTTGATTATGTTCATCTGTTGAAAAATATTCGCAATTTGTGGCTGACAGAAAAAACAGAAGTAATCTTTGATGATGATGGAGTAAGTCGAGTTGCCAAATGGGCACATCTTAAACAGTTATATCGTTTTGAATCTGAAAGACTAGTCAAACTTTCAGATTTAAATGAAATTTCCATTGCTCCAAAGCCAATAGAAAGACAACGGGTTTCTGCTTGCCTCAGAGTGTTTTCTGAAAAAACATATAATGCACTTCTCACTCAGTTTGAAATAAGTGCAGGTAAGAATGATACTGCCCTCTTCATAAACAAGGTTTTGACATGGTGGAAAATTTTAAATGTTAAATGCCTTCAAATTGATAAATTACATAATGATCCTTTACAAGCTGAAATCAAATCTCCAAATGACACCCGACTTGATTTTATCATTGAATTTGGTAAAATGGCTCTTAATATGGCTGGCAGTCAAGATAATCGTAAAAAACAATTATCCCAACACACTCCTACTGCCATACATCATATTTGCAATGGAATTGTTAGTTTATGTCGACACCTTTTAGCTACAAGTCATAAATATGTACTACTTGGGCAATTTTCTACTGATCCATTAGAAAAAGAATTTGGTAAACTTCGCCAAGGATCAGGTGGCACCTATTTTATAAATGTTCAACAATGTATTGAAAAGCTGCACATTAAGCAGACATCTTTACTTTTAAACCAAAATGTAAATATTGATGAATTTGATGTTAATCCAGATCACCAATGTACATCTTGTGATTATAAACTTTGTGAGGAAGGTTCAGAAATATTTGACAATCTGGAAAATTTAGAACCATCTCTTTCAATGAAATAAAAATGGCTCTTGTGTACATAGCTGGATATATTACAAGAAATGATAATCAACCCAGTGAATGTGAAACCCATTTTTTATTATGAAAAGTATGGAAAATATACCAATTTAATTGACCGTGGAAAACTAAAAGTTCCTTCTGACCACACTTGTCAATGGTTATTTTTTGTTTCATCCTTTTCCATACAATAAAGGAAAAGGTTTGCTATAAATCATTAAGTAACATTTTTATGCTTATTTCTAAGTTTCATTTTTTTCGACATGGAGAAAAAGCATGCTTCTATTTTTGCAAATATAGTTTTGAAAATTTTTTTTTTTTTGCAAACATGGCATACCTAGATCAGAAAAAGAACCAGCTCTAAAAGTTTTGAAACTTTCCTAGAATGATTTTGTTTTATTTGTCTATATTTCTGTGATGATTGATTGTTATATACACACTTCAGCTGATGTCTTCCAGCCTTCTTGGGTTCTGTTTGTCAAACCCAGTAACTGTAATGTAAATTTAAACCAAAGTCTTTATTCACTCACAGGGAATAGATTGAATAAAGGATTCAGTGACACCTGTAAATAATATAAATTTCTGATTCAATATATCTTTTACCAGAAATCATAATTACCCCTTTCTGTTGTTTAATAATTATCAGTGTTCATAGCAAAAATGCATGTTTTCATTTATTTATCTTTCAACACATTCTATTATCCTCAGGTGTGAATAAAAATATTATTCTAAGTATTTCATAAAGTAGTTGACTTCATTTTCTTCTAAAATTTCTGAAAATCCTACATTTTTCAATAGACCTCCAGTTCTGGCTCTCAGTTGCGCCATGACTTGGCCTGGAGTATAGAACGCCATGATCTCGCCCCACCCCACGAATATTCCCAAACCTGGGTGCCGCAAAGACTCGAAGGAAAATTGGTGGGGGTATCGTTTTTTAAATTAGCAAAAATCAGGGTATTATCCAATTTAAATGAAAATTTCAGTACATATTCATTAATTATTTACTTTTATAATGAATAGTTTTTTATTTAAAAAACATCCGAGGAAATGTTATGCTTTTTGTAATAACCATCAATATTTTCATGACTAAATTTTACTCGAAAAAATGTTAAAGTCACAAATTTTTACATTCACATAAAGATTAATCGCCAACGCAACTCCATTGGAAAAAAAAAAAAAAGAAGTTTTACAAAGATTCCAACGCAACATAAATGGGATTATCTTAAAAAATTGTTTTAAAAACAGTATTTCAGTTTTCGGAACTTTTTCATGTGTTGAAATCTTTAAACATTTTTATTTTTTAAGCGATCATTTTCTCGGTTTTATCTTTCTAGAAATATAAAAAAGGAACTAGAAATTTTATTTTAATTACTAGCCGTGGACTCCTGGTTAGTATTACTATGAGTAAAAATCAGAGATACTTCTTAGTGGATGATCTAGGAATAAAAAAATTACATTACTGCGATATATTGCTCTCTTAACTGATTTAAAAGAACAGTTTAGAAAGAAAATTACAGTTTAAAAAAGTAAGCGCTTGTAAAATTAGCATTCCCCCCCACACACACACACACCACTAGGTATGAGGCTACCATGCGGTTTAGAAGATCGGGGTAGTAAGCACCGGCCTCGTCAAATATTACAGGTGATGATTGACAATATAACTTGGGTAGAAAACAATTAAAAACTTTAAAAAGCAAAAAAAAAAGCAAATGCAAATGCAAAAAAAACACTGCTGAAACTATCCCTTTTGGGGCTCCAACCTCATTGGGGATTCCTTCGTAGTACACACCGCACCGGCCATGCTGATACACGATAATTGATGACTGACAATGTAACGCCAGTTTATAAATAATTTTTAAAAATTGCGGATGGCCATAAAACAGTGCTAAAAAATGGCAGAGACAAAAATGGGGCCCAAAGAACGCCCCGTCCAGTGAAGTTCACCGCAAGCAAAACATGGCTTCGGGAGTTTTTGTTTATTTTTCACTGGTATTTCACTTTTTGTTTGATAATCCGCAATTTTAGAATTCTTTTTGGTAGACATATCTTGTGCAGTCTTCTGACAACTTCTGTATCGTAAGACTTGGTTCGTTTCCCAATTTTGATAGTACCAATTTCCTCAACTCTGCGTCTCTTTCCGATACCAGCCCTTGAACAAACACTAAGCACTTAAAGTTGTCAGCGCTTAACTCTGCTAGCTTGAATTCTTCACAATGCTTATTCACATTGGCTGCGTACGTTATATAGTCTTGTTCGTCCTCTTTCATCAGATTCAAACATTTCCACCTCTTGTGATACAAAGATGTCTTTTTACTAAATAATTCACTTAATATATTTACCGCCTTGGTAAATGTCAACTCGCTAGTTTTTTCGGTAAAATGTAGTTTACCAATTTGTTATGCTCAGCAGTCCCTAACTTGCTTAAGAGAAGTCTAACCTTCTTTCCTTCAGACCACGAAGGGCAGTCCTCGTTATACACGTCCGTATATTTTTTTATAATACTCCTCAAAAGTTATCTCTTCATCTGGACTGTACGTGAATATTTCAATTGAATTCCATATTGTATTCTCTGGGAAAGAATCATTTTGTAAATCTTTCTCTTTCCTCTTCTCAGTTATTTCCAGAATTTTATTTTGAAACTCCATATGCATCTGTTCCAGTTTCCTCCTGTAGTTGCATCTGGAATGTTTTCTGTTGCTCTAATATTGTCATCTGTTGTTCTGTCTGGAACTTAAAAATTCCTGGAATATATTTTTGCATTCCTCCATCTTCTCAAAAAGTTTACACAATGCTTAAATATTGTAGAAGGGGGTCCAAAACGAATTTGCAATTCGTGACCTATTTGAGCAAACTGTCTTATCGAGAAAAAAAAATTATTTTCTCATTTGAGAATACGACTGATTTTTTCGTCACTAAGTTGACGTCTTGTCTTTCGAAAAACTTTTTTTTAAATGTTGTCGCCGAAAATTTGACGAGCAAGTTTTTTTTTTCTTTTTCTTCCGTATGAGTACAAATTTCGTCACCAAATAATGTGGCGAGCAAATTTTTTTTTCTTTCACCGTATGAATCCGAATACGTTCGTCGCCAAGTGTTGTATATGGTGAACGAGATTTTTTTTTCCCCGTATGAATTTCGAATCCTGGTCGCCAAGTGTTGTATATGGCGAACGATTTTTTTTTTCGTATGAGTTACGAATCCACGTCGTCAAGTGTTGTAGAGTGAACAAAAAGGTTTTCTTCCTCCATATGAGAACGAATCCCTCGTCGCCAAAGTTGTTGTAGAGTAGTTTCACAGTGGAGGCTTGTATTTCACTAAGTCAGTCCTAAAAAGGTTCGACGTACAAAACGTTAGGAAATTGATATAATAGTTAATGATCCAGCAATCTAGTTGTGGTGTCTGAAACTTTAATGTCCGACATCGACTGACTGACCAACTCACTGAGCGGCTGGCGACTGCTACTACTCCTACTTATTATAGGTGGGAGAGTCTATTAACAATAGAATAGGTATGTTCCGGTATAACAACATCCTATCAGCATTTCTTTTATATATATCATTATAGCTGCGTTTATCTACCAAACTGAAGTAGACTGCTCCTCTGGCTATCAAATAGGTCAAATCCTATCAAACCTTAGCAATGCAGATGATACGAACATTATGAGTCACTCTAGAACTGATCTGCCAAACTGTCTGAATGTACTGGCCAAACATACCCAAGAGGTTGACTTAAACATGAACATCTCAAAAACAAATTGCCTGACAACTGACAAAAACAATTCCAATCTGCAACTCGTAAATCACTCAAGTTACAAAGTGTGTATATCTTGAACACAAGCCATCGTTCAAACAACAATGAAATGGTTGGCGTGCAACATTGCAGCGATCTGGGTTGGGCGACTTTCAACAGGAACAAGGAAATGCTAACATCAAAACCTGTTTCTCATCATTTGAAGGTTAAGATCTTTGACAGTTACATCCTACCAATTGTGGTATACTTTTCTCGATTGTGTTAACTGGACGACAAAGTCACTTCAAAAGTTCATTACATTCCAGAACCATATCAGCCACCATATCTCTATCAATGAGCTACGCAACATTACCAAGCTCAAGGCAATCACATTAGTTATCAAGTCAAGGGTATTTAAACTGCATAAGCATATCAAAAGATGGCATGAGTAAGTTATGCCTAGAAGGAAAGTTGAGAAGAGAAGCAGGGGTCGACAGTCAAAGCAATGGCTTGATAATGTCCACTAATGAACTGGGTTTGACCTTTACTCTTTAAATTCTGCTGTTGGTGATCGAACGTTGTGGAGAACAATATCTCATGTTGACGAACATTTCGCAACAGACGGATTTAACGACTGTAATATGTAGGAGTTATTATTACATTGTAGTTGTGGAGAAAGATCAGGCGGGAAAAATATACACATGCCTAAGCTTTACCACATACTAGGAGTAGAAATTTTCATTGCGTAGCGACTTTCGCTGCTGCTAAAACCATATTCCTGGTGCCATTGCGGCTGTCTTCGGTTAGGCGTCGGACTTCAGTGGGTAAGTGTCTCCGGTAAATTACCGACCAAAAAGTAATGGCTCGGATTAAATTTCTGCGTCAGATTCCAATTGATGGTGATTTATATACTGTTGGAACAGCTTCAAAATATCTGCTCCATAGTTCAAGTGAAACTCATTCTATCATGCCACGAAGTACTTGATTTCCTCTTTGAGTTCTATTTCTTGGAACACTTGGAGGATGTTGATTTTCTGTTCAAGATCCTTCTTATCCTAACTATGAATGCCTATGTCATCAGCACCCTCATCATATCCACCCTCATCATCAGTACATTGGCTTCAGAAGGGAAAGCGTGGTCGTTGTCTTCTATTGATAGATTTGTTTGGCATGGAATAAAATAAATTCTTATAACAAATTTAGTATAGGTTATGAGGAAATTGAAAATAGAATAGGCTTCACTGGAGGTAGTTTCACCCAACACTCCCAGTTGCTACAAAACCAAAACATTAACCTGAAAACTCGTAGAATAGTTTTGTTGCGGTGTTTTGGGTTTCCTGTTGAATCACAAGTCCGGAAATTATGTGAGACCCTGGCGAAGAACTACGGCAATATGAGCTGCAGGATATCCCTTATAGTCCATATCCTTGACGCCCATCTAAAATAAAATCAAAGAAAATATGGAGGCGTACCACCCGGATATACTGGACTTTGAATGCTGCTACTAAAGATCATGTAGCGAGAACATGATGGGAAATTATAATTGGGGGCTGATTCGTAAAAGTAACTTGCAGTATAAGCGTAAATCAGAAAAAAACTACTCACTTCTAAATTTTGTTATGGTCGCTCTTGCATAATCCTAGAATAAATAAATTTTATTTTTTAATCATATGTCATTTGTTTCCTAATTTGCGTGAATGAGAATAGCCACATTCGCCAGTTTTTCCGAATGGGAATAGGTAAATTTCAGAAATATAATTATCCTGGTCACAAAAGTTAAGATTAAAGGAAATATTAGCCATTTTTCATACTTTCTAAGCTTAACCAAATAGAAAATAACAGTTACTAACCGAGAACAAAAATCGTGTTACACAGTGTAAGTAGTGATGCATTTTCGTCTACCATAAGGCTATGTTCTATCTGTTGAGCCGTTCACATTCAGAATTTCATTTTCAATTTGGAGACCATTTTTATGAAATATATGCAATCGACTTTGTGCATGCAGCAATTAATGGGCGATGTAGCCGATAGCGGTACAGAAGAAATCGAAATTCCGAGTTCGAATCTCAGTCGGGTTCATTATATTCACTTACGCGAAAATAGAGTTGGGGTAATTGTGTATCCATAGTAGGACATGTATCCAGAAAAAGTATTATGCGTTTAATGTTGCTCTAATTTTGTATTGTACGATGTCCAGCACCGTGGAAAAATATGCAAATATACATTAGCATGGCTGATTCCCAGTGAAGCACTACTGCGAATCAAGTGAAAGTTAAATCATTGACAATATTATCATGTCTTCGTATTATGGAACACAAGATTGTATGAAATCATCGAAGATCGATATTAGCGTATCAATCATTGACAACAATATCATGTCTTCGTATTATGGAATACATGATTGTAAAAAAATGATATACTAAATCAGGAAACCAGCCAATAGCATCCATGACATTGTTACTATTTCAATATTGGAAAAATAATAATGAACCCAGCAAGTGGATGTTTCGAAGAATAAAATCAAACTTAACTATTAGCTATTCTTAGTGTAATCGAATATGAGATTGTAGATCATAAATGAGATTGGCGAGTCATTCCCTTGGATATTGTAACTCAGTTTCAAAAACAAGTGACGTAACCAGCAACAGAATGTCTCGAAATATAAGCCCTCACTAACAATTCTTAGTATCATCGAATACGAGATAATCCGAGATCTTAGATGTGATTGACGAATCAGCTGTGAGCAGCCATGACATTATGACTATGTCACGATCGAGAACTAATGTTGAACCCAATTACGCAGTGTTTTTTTATTATCATGTCGTTTCAGGACAAAAAAGCTATTATGCCTCCCCGCATCTTTTTTCTTTATCTGTAAATTGACAAGCATTTTGGGAATGTAGTGGTTTCCCGTTGTAATCTACTCTGCTATTTACTCCATAGCTTGGAATAACGCAGTGCATCGAAATATAACAGTTCAAATTACAACTTCGGGACCACGTGATCTAGTTTAAAAATATCACGGTACATCGTGACCTGAACTAATAAATTTTGCTATCAAACAAATACAGCATATTTAGAAAATCTTTAATTCAGCTTGTGAATTTAATTCCTACCACAGGATGCAAGTTGGTAGTAAATTTCTATCAATGAGGAGGCGATACCTTTCTTTTCTTTCGCCAGTTATCACATCACATGGATGCGTCACGTTTTCTCTGTACCCCGGTCTTCATATCATAAAGACATGACTGATGCTTCTCCTCGTTTTCCTTTCAGAAGACTGTCGCCCCAACACTCATTTTAAAAATGGGAACCTTTTTATCCCACTTTCGAAAAAATATATTTTATGCCTATGCTTTTATGCGATTGATTGGTTATTTGATTTAGACAAATATCGACCTCTATGGATTATTTAATGACAAAATCTAAATATTCTGTACGCAGTTTTATTTTTGAGATAATAATGGTTTAATAATGCGAGTTTTACTAATTAACCCATAGCTGGATGAGAAGATGTGGATTCATGCCTTTCCCAACGGTATATACGCGTAAATAAATATAACGAACCCAACTAGAATTGAAACTCGGCCCTCCGATTAACTATTTCGAGCGATTATTCATTACACCACCTTACATTACATTACTTTAAAAGTGTAAAGACCAGAGTTTGCTTCCTTATACGTTTAAACATCGAAATATCAACTAATTTAAGCTGTCGGTGGGCTTGTGTCAGACTAATCAAAGTTTAGGGCATAAAGTAAAGGCTTTCATATTAGTTTTGCGATAAAATCCATTCATTAGTTTTTTTTACGCCAATTAAAGCATAAAACACACGTGACGTTGTAAGATATGCTACTTACTGTTCATCAATTATATGCCCTCTTCTTATACAGTTCTCACTAAAAGACATACGTGTAGACATTTCTCACCCGAAATTGTTTGGGCGCAGCTGTCATCATGCGGACACGTTATTCGATCTCAAATCCTCGAAACATGGTAACAGCTGAAGAAGTGACTAGAAGTAGAGCAAAATACAATTTTCAAGATTAAACTGGAA